>RJWJ010010929.1:0-45703 GCA_004363605.1 Indri indri | reverse complement strand
TTATTTGAATACATTATCTAGAATTTTGGAAATTTCTTTTTGGTTAGAACCTACTGCTAGAGAATTACTGTGTTCCTTTGGTGGTGGTGGGGTGGTTATCATAACACTCACTTTTTCATATTTCCAGTATTATTACATTGACTTCTTCACATCTGGAGAAAGAAGAAACAGTAGCTTATTGTTGAATTTACTTTTGTTAGGGCAGGACTTTTTTTTTTTTTTTTCCCCCTGGAGAATGTAGCTATGATGTATGTTGAGTAGAGCCATTTGGCTTTTTGGGGTGTGTTCAATGGTGAAGTCTCTATATGCTTTCCTTGGTTATAAATAGCCTTAGTGTGGTGGCTTTGTCAAATGCCAGTTAGTAACAGTGTACTGGGCAGGGGTGCGTGCTCAGTGTCTCCTGGTTAGCCATGGTGGCGTGGGTGATGGTGGTAGCCGAGGTTACAAGAAGCTTGTCTCTTTCCCACGTGTTGTGCACTTGTGTCAGCACATATTGTAAGGGTCAGCACGTGTTGTAAGGGGCTTTGCAGGTCGGCCTGCAGGCCCCAGTAGTGGGTACTAGCAAGTGAAAGCCAGCTATGGTGTGACAGCAGGGTTTACGCTTAACTTTTGTTAACCAGGAGAACTACTTCCCGTCCCAGGTGATGGCTTGGGCTGTGGAACGCTCCGCAGTCTGGGTACAGTGTCCTGCTTGAGGCAGGTGGGGAGTGGTAGCTGGGCGGTGGACCAAAGGAGCTCGGCCTTCCCTGAGGGATTCTGGGGAGGAAATTCTCAGGCCCCGAGAGAAATGCCCCAGTGAGAAGGGGAGCACCCACTGTGCCAAAGTCCTGGCACAAGAAAAGGGCAGTTGCAGCTTCACAGCCAAGCGAACATGGGTGGGAGCCGCTTTGCTCTCATGCTCCAGGGCTGGCGGGGCTCCCTCCCCTCCCACAGCCCGATTCAGGCGGCAAGTGGGAACAGTTAGCCAAGTCGCAGGCACTTTGCCTTCAGTCTGGGAAACCGCTCCACGCCGCTGCCCCAGGTCAAAACTGTGCCTCTCAGGCAAATCCTCCCCCAACCCCCGCTCCAGTCCTGTGAAGGGGGAGACACCTAACTCCAGTACGAGCATGAAGCCTGAAATCCCTGCCACGCTCGCCTCTCACTTCGCTGTGAGGGCCCCTCCTCAGCTCGAGACCAGATCGCCACTCCCAGGCCCACCGCCCCCCTCGCTAGCTGGCAGGGTCCCGGACAGCCTGCTATGGATCGGGAGTGAGCTCCTTCAATGGGCACCCAGGTCCGGGAGCGTGCATGGGGCACATGCCAGTGCTGTTCCTTCTCACGGCCTTCTGGCTGCTCCTCAAGTTAGACCCAGGGCTTGGGAGTGTTAAGGTGCTCCTTGCGGCCTGAATTGCACGGTTTCCCAGTGGAAAGTTGGATGGCAGAAGGACACTCACTCTCCCTATCCCTATCCCGTATCGGGCTTCACTCACGTTCAGGGTTCTCAGCCCACCCTGCCTCGCAGACTGCCTGCTCAGCTTCTCTTCCCCAGAATCTGAAGCGGCCTTCACTTTTCCGTTGAATTCCCATGTCCGTTCATGGACCAAAGTTCACAGTGTGAATCTCTGCATACTATTTTGCTTCTTCCAAATGGGTGAGGCACCCTAGAAAGGCCTCTAGTCTATCATGTTTTCCTCACGTGGCCCCCAGGTGTCCTGAAGCTGTGGAGGTATCTCCCCAGGTTAGTCCTGAGGGGAACAAAGTTCTGGTCCTAATGCAGAAAATACGTTTTTGACAAATACGTTTCTATTAATATATCTCCATAATGTGTTAGCAATATATTGTGCCTGAATAAACTCTTTCATTTATTTAGAATAAAGCTAAAACTTTCCTACGAATACTTTTTCATGAGAAAAGAGTAACAACGTTCTTTATTGCATAATTGTCTTTTCCACTTTTTTATTTGTTTTGAAGTTAATAATAAAATAAACGAATATAAATATTTTTCTTTAGAAGATAGAAAACTTGAAACAAATTATGCCAATAATAACCATAAAAATAAAATGAAGCCATACAGGGGTACAATATATGGTGATAATAGTATAACCATTATTGAGCTAAGAAAAGAGAAAGCAAAAAATACTTTTTAAAAAACTGGTTGACCATGAAGAAACATTAACAGCAGTCAGTTAAAGATGGTACCTGTGGTATGTTTTCCTTTCCCAAAGACTTTGAAATTATTTTCCTGAAAATTAGTAGAATTAAGCATAAAAACATAACTCTCTTGGGAGATACTGATAAATAAATCCTAGTCTCCATTGTCATATTTCATCTGGATTTACTAACACATGGTTTACTAATTTAAACCTGTATTTCTCCATCTATAATATCAGGATAATATCTGTTGAGTAGGTTTTATTTATAAGTAGGCTAATACACAGTAATGAAGCAATTAGTAGGTCTATGAACTCTTCCTAAGAGATAAGTAACTATCGGTGAGTGAAGAAGGCATTATTATGATTAACATACTATTCCTGATTCTGGTCAGTATGAGTACCAGTATCAGTGATACTCACATGGACTTGTACTTGACTTTAGTCATGTGGAATGCCTGTGCATAATGAACCTGTCTGTATATTGGAGTAGGAGACAGCTTCTCCTTGGTTCTTTAGTCTACACATTTATCATGGGAGGTAAATTTAGGAAAAGTTGCCATCATCTGAGACTGTAATTCTTTTCTCTGTCTTATGCTATTTGAGGGGCTAAATTCCCAGTCCAAACATTTACCCTAAACCCCTGCTAATCTCATATACAAAGCAGAGGCAGCCAAAATACCTTTTGTAAGGCTGAAGTCAGCACCATTAAAGTAAAATGCGAAGACTGATACCATGGCCCTGCCTGACAGCTCTGCTTCTCTTAGCAGAAAGTTCTTGAGATGACAGGATAAAGCCCTGGGCAACATATGCTATGGCAGTCATGGTCATGGCCTATTTCTGTTATTTCCTTTTTAAGTTAGCTTGCATTGTTAGCCATTTCCTATCCATCTATGAAATATCTCTAAGGCACTGCTAGGGTTAGGATTTAATATGTAGAGCAGAAAGCAATGATACTAAAAAAAAAAAGAAAGAAAGAAAGGAAAAGAAACAATGAATTGCGAAAGCACTGAAATGCATTAAAATGAAACATTTTTATTGCATGTATTTATAAGAAATATGAGTTGTATATTCTTTTCTCATTTGTTTTAAGACTCTGAAACATCATTTTAGATGTCATCGCCTGTCCAGGAGTGTCATGATTTTCTCTGCTCATCAAGACCCTTAGTGAAGAAAACCAATCATTTCTTGTCCTTATCTGTCAATAGCCTTTTTTTCTACTTAAGTGTAAAATTCTGTATATTGTATTTTAGAAAAAAATTAAAAACTGATGTTTTCACTGGTTCGAATATAATATTAGCAAGCTACATGCCTACACTGATCAGCTAAATTGGAAGAAAATGTATTTATTTTTTATTCAAGTGGTATGGTCATAATTTTAAAGATTTTTCGGATTATAAAATGCAGCAATAATTTGTGAACTCATGTTTCTTGAGTTATTATTTTCAGTTTTCTGCATGTAGAATTTAAGTTTCCTGAAATTGCATCTATATATTTTTATCTTTCAGAAATTATTATTATACACTTACTATGTATAGCTTCATGCAACATTATGAACGGTTATACAAAATATGTTGTCTGCACTCAAGGAATTTATGCCACAATAGCTGGGATTTGATACATGGAAAAGATTTACAATGCAAATAGTATGTGCTGTTGGCATGAGCTTTTACATTTTCCAAATCCAAAGATCCTTTTTGGAAATGATGAAGTACTAAACAAGTGATTACAATGTGGACATGCAATTACAGAATTTGTACTTGCACTGAGTCCGACTGGAGTCCCTATATGCACAGCATACAAAAATATTCCTTTTAGTGTATGGGGTGATGTTAAATTCTTTCATATAAAAATTCATTTTATTTTCTCAAGGTATTATTTGTTTTCTCTATCACAAACCCTTCCCAATTTCTTCTGCAAACCCTCCCAGAAAGTGAAGTTATTCAAACCAAGGAATTAAAATCCTGAAATTATTGCATTGTTTTTCATTTGCCTGTGGGTTTTCTAATTATAATGCTATTACCATAAAATGGAGTTTATTGGTGGGACAACAGGGAATAGACAAGTGTTGCTTCAGCCTCTACTAAGACCTTGACTCAGCCTGGAAAAGCTCTTACTAGATTCTTGGATTACCTCAGTCTACATAATTCCTTAACTTTTTCATCCTTATGTTTTCTACTTCTTTGCCAACCACAGGTTTGTTTCCCTGAAAGCACCGATTTCACACATTGTACTTCAAAATATTACATGGATATCTTTCCCTCTTCTAGGACAAGTGTTTTTTTTTCTGAACTTTTCCATCCATTTAACATTCCACCTGTGCTCTTCCAAATATTTAATTGAAGTATATGAAGCACCCAACATGTGGTTTATAATTATATTAATTTCAACATAAGACTCACAAAACTTGGGCTGATCAATACATAGTGTTATAGGTAGACTGTTCTGGGAAATCATGTATGCTTTGCAACCACTCTTTAGCATTATTTTTGTTACCTTTCCATTTTTTATTGTCTGTGTCAATATGAAGGATTCCTTTAATTTACTCAACTTGCTTGTTTCAATGAATTGTAATCACGTTATTTTTCACCACAATTAAGACAGTAAATTTTTAATTTTCCTTTTTTAAAGCTAATCTAGACATTTTTAAAAACACCCTTGATTTCTTACAAGAAGTTCTAGGCCTGTCTTGAAGCATTCTGCCACAGATATGTTTTCACATACTTTACAAAAGAGAGATGTTTTGGTCTGTTTGTTTCTAGAGAAGAATATTACTAAACCAAATTTACCAGCCCAGTTGCTCACATTGCATTGTTCCACCGAGTACTGACGTAAAGCACGGTGACTTCAGAGTTTATTGAGCTATTTAATGGCAAAGATTTTCCTTTTTTAGACAAAAGCCTGAAATTTATTTTGTGCCACTATTATCTTTTTTTCCTCCATGTCCACTCACACTGTGGTTCCATGTGTATACAGTTAGGTATATCATGTGTTTATGCGTGCTACAAATTTAGAGTTCTTACTTTTGACTCAAGTTTGAAGAGATCTAATTAATGAACTCGTCTTCCCTGCTGAATTCTGAACTTCCTGAGCAATAATACAAGAGAGTAAGACAAAGAGAAGAAAACAAATCACCTTTGTTACTGAGAAAGGATGAGTTGGAAAGTGTTACTCAAAAGAGACCAGTGTGTCTACAAACTCCTTGCCCCATTCCACCACTCGCTGGCTCACCTAAGCCAATGTCTGAGCCTGCGGAGGACTCAAAATGATCTGAGTTGCTACCTTGTACTTCTCCAGATAGCGCAGAAAAAAAGGGTGATGGGGGGGAAGAGATTCCCTGGGCTTAGGACTTTTGAACATTAATTTTTCCTAAATCAAGATATATAGAATTGCTTTCCTCTCCAACCAGGCAAATTATTCCACATTTGTGGGGAGAAGAAAAAAGTAATGCATGAGGCTGGAATTGTATAGGAAATAATTTAACTCTGTGAAAATCAGAAGCATGAGAAAGAGGCTTTCTTTATTGAATACATATTATTGAGTGTCTGAAAAGCAAAAGTAATGTCAAATATTTTACCGATCACTTCCAACATAATTTGAAAACATAGTGTACTTTGTGCTAAAAAAGGCATTCCAATGTACTGAATAAAATATAATAATTAAAAAACAAATGTAGGGGTTTTATTTAAAAATATATCTCCTTCTCTCTCCTTTTTGTTTCCATTATTTGAATCCTTTTTTTTTTCTTTATTGGTTATTAATCTCTTCTGTAGTGGCATGGTTCATCTATTTTTATAGGTATTTTCAGTGTTGAATTCCAATTACTCAGCAAACCTTAGGTACACAGCACCATCAGTGTTATGTTTCCAAAATAAGTGAAAAAAAGTCAAAGAGCAAAACAAATCAATAACCTGAATTATTTTTAAATGGTCTATATAGAATTAGAAATATTACATGGAAAATTTCCACAGAGGAAGTTTACATAAAATGACTTCCTCTGTACTATGTTTACAGATGGATGGATGGATGTGCTATGCAAAAGTCAACACAAAGGTATAATCATATTAGGAATGTATCAAGACTGGTTATAAGCTCATATTAATTGACGTTATTTTTAATAAACTTCTCATTTCAGAATAGTTTCTGATTTATGGAAAAGTTACAAAGATAGTACAAAGAGTTTCCATAAACCCCACACAGTTTTCTCTGTTATTGAAATCTTAAATTATAGTAAATTTGCCACAATTAATGAGCTATTATGAGTACATTATTACTATCTAAAGTACATAATTTATTCAGATGTCCTTAGTTTTTATCAATTTTGTTCTTTTTTTTTTCAGTTTCAGAATCCCATTCTGTGATACCACATTGCATTTGATTGCCATGTCTCCTTAGGATCCAGTTGGCTGTGACTGTTTCTCAAACTTTCCTTATTTTTAGTGAGTTTGATAGTTTTGAGGCGTACTGATCAGGTATTTTGTAGAATGCCCCTCAGTTGGGATTTGTCTGATGTTTTTCTCATGATTGTACTGGGGTTATATGTTTTGGAAAGAAATGTCATAGGATAAGGTGCCATTCTCATCACGTCATATCATCCTGTCAACATGACTTATCACTGTTGATGTTGACCTTGATCACCTGGCTGAGCTAGTGTTTGTCGGATTTCCCTACTACAAAGTTACTTATTTTCTCTCCCTTTGAGTAATCTTTGGAAGGAAGTCACTATGTACAGCCCACACTTAAGGAACATAGAGTTGTGTTCTATCTACTTGAGTACAGAAAAATTACATGCTTCCTTTCAGCACTTCCTTACTTTCTAGCACTATACAATGGTACAGGCTCATTGTATGTATTTTCTGCCCCAGTGCTAGAATCAGCATGGAGTGTTTTTTTTTTGTTTGTTTGTTTTTTGTTTTTTTAAATGGTATTAGAAAGCAAGATCTAAGTGCCAGGTATGCTTATTGCGACTAGGGTGTTATTGCTTCTAAGTTGTCTCACCTGACAAAACAAGGAAATATATATATATATATATATACACACACATATACACACACATACATACACACACACATATACACACAAAAAACTTGAATATACATGTATCTGTCTATCTATCTCTATATTTTTTTTTACATGTTGCCATCTGTATCTGTAATAAGCTAACCATGAGTTTATAGTGGTGTCTCCAACTCTAATCCATCACCATTTGCATCATTCTACCCATCTTCCCTTGCTTATCTTTAACTTTCCTCTTCACCAGTGACAAACCTGGCTCATATCATTTGCCAACCATTTACTTAATTGTTCAATTTCAGTATACATAGATAGTAGTTTCGGAATTACTAACTTAAACCTCCATGGAAAACAACTTTATGCACTAGAGTATGGTGCTTATATGCAGTTCCCTTTGCCTTTAATCTTACATATTACAGTCTTTTTCGGAGTTCTTTAGCTCAGAAATTTTTTTGTACAATCCCCACCAGAGAGATCATTTCAAACATTTGTAATATGATTAGGTTCTTTTGTCAGATTCTGTATTCTATCCTGGGATCTTCCAATCTCCTACATGATTTTTTTAAAAAATTGTATACATTCTCCATTTGCATTCCAAGGTTCTCTTGGTTTTGTTGAATGCATAGTCTCATGTATACACAGTTACAGTATCATATAGAAAATGTTTGCTTACCTTAAGAAAATCCCCTATGTATCACACATTTCCCCCAATACCCAGACCTCTGGCAGCCACTGATATGTTTACTGCATTTGTAGTTTCAGAATGTCATATAAAAAGAGAATCAGTGTGTAGCTTTCTCAGACTGGCTACAATAACTTAACAATATGTATGTAAGATGTATGCACATCTACTTATGGCTTAATAATCCATTCCTTTTTATAACTTCATAATAGATCCGAGATTTTCGCCTGTGTCATTTTCCTTCTGCTCGAAGAATTTAACATCTATTGCAGAGTAGCTTTGCTGGTGATGAATTCCTTCAGTTTATATTTATCTAAGAAAGTTTTTTATTTTTTCTTTACTTTTAAAGGATAATTTTACAGGATATAGAATTCTATGATGATGATGTTTTTCTCAGTATTTTAGATACTTCATTCCACTCTCTTCCTGTTTACATTGTTTCTGATAAGTATACTGGAATTTCTAATTTTTTATCTGTAAGTAAAGTGTTTCCCCCACCCTGGCCTTTTTCAAGAAATTCTCTTTGTCTTTTGTTTTATTCAGCTCAAATATGAATGTCTGAGGGGTGTATTTGTGCTTATCCTGCATACTGTTCTCTGACCTTCTTAGACCTCTGGTTTGGTGTCTGTCATTAATATTTAACAGTTTTCCACCTTTATTACATCAAATATTTCTGCTTTATTGTTTCTTCTTTATTATTCTATAATTTGAATTATGGATATGTTACAACCTTTGGAATTATCCCACAGTTCTTGAATGATCTAGTTTTGTTCCTTTTTTTTTTTTTTTTTTTTTTTTTTTTTTTTTTTTTTTTTTTTTTTTTTTTTTTTTTTTTTTTTCACTTTTTATTTCTGTTTGCATTTCAGTTTGGGAAGTTTCTACTGACCTGTCTTCAAATTTGAGTGGTTCTTTCCTCAGCCATGTTGAGTCTACTAATGAGCCATGTTACAGTATTTTTTTAATCAGTTCTTTTTGATCCTTTCTTCAAGTTTCCATTTTTCAGCTTATGTTACTCAACTATATTGCATGTTGTCTACTTTTTTCATTAGACCATTTACCATATTAATCATGTTTATTTTAATGTATCATATCTGTGTATGATTCTGAAGTTTGCTTTGTCCCTGAAGACTGTGAGTTTTCTTGCCTTTTAGCATGCCTTGCAATTTTTTTTCTTTTTTGAAAACTAGAAACAATATTTGAGGTAATATGAAATGAGTTCATAGGCCTTAAATGTGGGATTTTAGGTTATTTTGGCTCAGAGTGTCATTGTTTTCAATGTTTGTTACAGCTTTAGGTGTCCGAGGCTTCAAATTCTGTTGTCGTTGTTTCTGTATCCCATCTTTACTTTGGACATCCCTTGGTCTTCCTCTACAAAAGTTTGTGTCTTCCAGCAAATTTCAGGTCTAATTCAGGTATGATGCTGAATCTTCAAACCCTGTTTATTGATGGTATGTTGAAGGAGAGTAGACTTTCTGCAATCTTCCCTTTAAATACTAAGTCTTCTACCTGACGGAGACTTGGTGCTATATTTCACAAATGTTTCTCCAGAGGTGCAGCTTTTTTCCCCTCTCTTTGCCCCCTCCTCATTTCTCTGGCTGAAACCTTCCCAATCTATTTCCTTGAAGTGTTGACATCACTCAATTATATATTATTTTTCTTTTTTAGCTGAGACAGGAAGGGTAGAAAGGCCTGGAGTGGAGAGAATTCTCTCCCACCTCCACCCCCACACTGGGATAAGGCTCTGATACAGTTTTTTACCATGGAAAGTAAGCCTTTATTATGGAAAAGGTTCTGGGTATATTTTACAGTGGTTGCTCTTCTCCATCATCTGCCAGAGACACAAGGCGATCATTCTTAAATCTTCACCTGGAAACGTGGTGGAGTTCTTGTAGTTAAGCCTAGAGAAGAGTGAGTGGCCCCCTAAAACTGATCAAGAACTTCTTACTCTCATGCTAGTCCACACTCAACACCCTGTTGGAGTCTTACCTCACGTCACATACAAAAATTAGCTCAAGATGGATCAAAGACCTAAATGTAAGACCTACAACTAAAATATCCTTAGCAGAAAATATAGGTATAAATTTGTATGACCTTGGATTAGTCAATGGTTTCTTAGATATGACACCAAAAATATAAATAACAATAGCAAAAAAAAAATTAATGGCACTTTTTCAAAATTTAACTTTTGTGCCTCTAAGATCACTTTCAAGAAATTGATAAGTCACATCTATATTCATAGAAGCATTATTCACAGTACGCAAAAGATGGAGATATTAATATCTAAGAGTGCATGACAGACGAATGGGTATAAAAATGCAATATATACATATAATGGACTATTATTCAGTTTTAAAAAGGAAGGAAATTCTGACACATTCTATAGCATAGATCATTCTTGAGGGCCTTATACTACATGAAATAAGCCACTCACAAAAGGGCAAACACTCTATGACTCCGCTTATATGATATACCTAGATAGTCAAATTCATAGAAATAGGAATTAGAATGGTGGTTACCAGGGCCTGTGTGTGGGGCTGGGGGTGGGAAGAAGAAAGCCAGGGGCTGAGGTGGAGGAAGAGAAATTGAGAGTTGTTGTGTTATGAGTATGCAATTTCAGTTTTTTAAAATGAAAAGATCTGGAGATTATTTTCACAGCAACATGAACATAGTTATTAGCACTGCTGAACTATACCCTTTAAAATGGTTAAGTTGGTAAATTTTATGTTATATGTATTTTACTATAATTTTTAAAAAAGAAAAAGGCCTAATGGTGGGTAAAAAATAGAAATGAAGTAACAAGTAACCCACAGAATGAAAGAAAATATTTACTAATTGCATATCTGATAAGGGACTAGTATCCAAAATATGTAAAGAAATCTTATAACAACAATAAAACATCAAAAACACAATTTGAAAATTATCAAAAGATTTGGATAGACAATTCTCCAAAAATGCTGTACCAATGACCAAAAAACACATGGATAAGAAGTTCAAAATATTGCATTAAGGAAATGCAAATCCAAACCACATTAAGATATCACTTCATTTCATTTTTGTATGAATTAAAACATCCTTTACCTTGACTCTTGTTCTTGCCAAATTGGAATAATACAATACAAATTGATCTTTTTTCATGCAACAACTTAGAAACTGGACAGAATATAAAAAACAATAATTTTCAAAATACTGGCTGTCAGGATATTATATTTCTAAGAAATATAAAATAAACAAGTGAACCTCATTTTGCTCAGCTTATTGAGTGGAAATGGATTCCATTGTGCAATGCAGAAGGAAAACAAAATCATTTTAGAAAACTGTTTGGCAATTCCTCTGACATTAACATATGATGCAACAATTTTCCTCCCAGTTATATAACCCAAATAACTGATAATATGCATCTACAAAAAAACTAATACATATATGTTCACAGCAGTATTACTTAAAATAACAAAAATGTGCAAAGAATCCAAGTATCCATCAACTGAAGAAAAGACAGAATGTGGTATGTCTGTGCAATGTACTATTATTAAGCCATAAAAAGAAATTAATTGCTGATTCATGCTATAGCATTGCTGAATCTAGAAAACATTATGAAGTGAAAGAGATCATCCACAAAGGTCACATACTGAATGATTCCAGTATATGAAAGGTCCTATGTAAACAAATCCAGGGAGACAAAGTAGACTAGTGGTTGCCAGGGTTTCTTTTGGAGATGATCAAAATATATGAAACAGTGGTTCTCAATATTACTTTGGATATGGCGGGGGGGAGGACAATGTTTTCTTGAGAGAAACAAAACAAACAAGAAAACCTCCTATTGCCACAGTTTGCTGAGCAGAGAAAGATTCCAGGAGCAACGCAGGGTTGAAAAGCAAAGCTGGAGGCTGGTGATCTTCCTAATTTGAGGAGATGAAGATAGGAGTCTGGAGAAGCCAGAGCATTTGGGACTTGCATAATTGTCTGTGTAGAAAAATCTGTGGAATCAAAAACAACCATAACAATAAAACAAAACAAAACAAAAGCCAGAACTAATAAGTTACCTCAACAAGGCTGCAGGATACAAACTTATTATGAAAATATCAGCTGTATTTCTACACACGAACAATAAATTAAGAAAATTGAAATTAAAATATATCATTTAAAATATCATAAAAATATTAAATACTGGGTTAAATCCAACTAATGATATGTATAACTTGTACAGTTAAATCATTACTGAGAGGCATTAAATAACACCTGTGTAAATGGAAAGTCATATTGTTTTTAGGGATCAAAAGGCTCAATATTGTGGGATGACAATTCTCCCCACATTCATTTATAAATTCCAGGTGATCACTAATGAGATTCAAGAAGGGTTTTTTGTTGTTGTTGTTGTTGCTGTGGTTAGAAATTGACAAAATAATTCCAAAATCATGTAAAAAGGCAAGAACCTAAAATAGTAAAAGCAACTTTGAAAAAAGAACGATGTTGAAGGTTTCGTGTTCCCTAACATTAAAACTTATAAAGCCACAGTAATCATACCTGCATTATATTCACGCTAAGATAGACAAACAGATCAATGGAATAAAATAGAGAATTGAGATAATAACCCACTTACATATATTCAATTGATTTTCAACAAAGATGCAAAGGCAATTCAGCAGATAAGCTGTAAGAATTTCAGCAAATTTTGTAAGAGCAATTGGGTATCCATGTGCACAAAATAAATATCTATCCATGACTTGATCTATATATAAAAAGAATTCAAAATGGATCTTAAACCTGAATATATCACATAAAACTTCTAGAAGAAGTTTTTGACCTTTGTTATGGAAAGATTTCTTAGATACACCAAGAACAAATCCATAAAAGAAAAAAAAATCCATCAATTTTATCTCATCAAAATTAAGAACTGCTATATGAAAGAGACTGTTAATAGTATGAGAAGACAAATCATGATGGAAAGAAAATATTTGTAAATCATATATCTGGTAAAGAGTTTATGTTTAACATAAATAACTCTCAAAACCATTAAAAAAGTAAACAGCCTAATACATAAAGGGCTAAAGATCTGGAGACATTTTATCAGAGATGATATTATTTTGCTAAATAAGGCCATACAAAGGTGTTCAACATGACTAATCATTAGAGAAATTCAAATTATATTCAAACTAAAACTACAGTGTGATAACACCCACCATTTAGATTGGTTAAAATTCAAAATATTTGACTCTATCAAGTGTTGATGAGGATGTGGAACAACTGGAAGTCTCATAATTTGTCCTTGAAAATGCAATATAGCATACTGTTTTGATAATCAGCTTCTCAGTTTCTTAAAAATATAATCATACATGATCATATGACCCTGCTATTCCATTCCTACACATTTACCTAAGACAAATGGAAGCTTATATCCAAACCAAGTTATTTATCCAAACATTTATTAAGGTTTTATTGGTAATAGCACCTAACTGGAAACAATTCTCCATGAGGAAGTACAAAGGTAAGTATATTAATAGTGACATATCCAAGCAATGAAACACCACTTATCTATAAAGAGGAATGAACTAGTAATGAATGAACAAGGATTAATCTCAAAATAATTATGATGAGTGAAGTAAGCTGGACAAAAAATGAGGACATACATTGCTGTTTATTTTAAAAAATCCATAATATCTATACTAATCAATAGTGATTCAAAGGAGGTCAGTGATTGCCTGGCAATGAGAGGAGACAGTGGATCAAAGGAAGGGATAGAAGTGTTAACCAGGGGTATGAGAAAACTTTTGGGTGAAAAGAATGTAAACTATCTTGCTTACCTTGGTTTTACAGGTGCATGTATATATGTATATGTCAAAATTTAATACACTTTAAACTTGTGTGTCAACTGTACTTTAATAAACCTTTAATAAAACTTTAATAAAACTGTTGATAAAATTTTTAAAAAGTCATTCCTAAACCTCCTATTTTTAGGAAATGTGTCAATTAGATTACCACAGAGATAAAACACATTCTACCGTTACAAAGATTATACCCCAAATAACATACAATGTACAAATACAATATATTTCTTTGTTCAAAGAATATTAAGACTCTTTAATTAAGATGTCTAATATTTAAAAATCATCAAGTAGCAATATCAAGAAATTATAAATCTAAGTGATCTTGTTTAGAAAAATGCAGAATCAGATGGCACTTCTTGCCTCAGAAGTTATTGAGTACATAATCTTGAGCCATTTCAAAATGACAATAAATAATGGGATTTTTTTCCTAAAACTCAGACTTAAAAATAGCTTAGATAACCATATTTTGGATTAAATTGCTATTAAAATATTATTTTCCCTTTTCTCTCTCAATCTCAGTCTATCATGATAGTAGTCTTAAATAAAATTATGTATGATCCACAATATTCTACCAAGAAATACCCATGATTAATATAATTAATTAATGTAACACATTATATTACTTTAATGCTATAGACTGTTAGAATGGTATAATAAAACATTGAAATTGGGTAACTTGCATAGATGAATAAATTTTTATGAGGTATTAAACGAAAAAGCCAAATGTAGAAAATTGTATACTATTTCCATAAATTGATAAAAATACCTGTATATATTTTATGTGTATGTATCTATGTGTGTGTGTATACATTTATGTATACGGAGAAAAATATGGGAATATGTATATTAAGTATTCAACATAGATCTCCTGGGGTAGCAGTGTTGAAAGAGAGAAACACTAGGAAAAAGGAAAAGTCTGAAAAAATCTGATTAGATCACATGCATTAATATGTTTATGTGATTTCTAAATATATAGCATGTAATGAAAAGTAATAAGTAACAGAACAAATAACCAATTTATTATTTTAACATTCTAATTCAACTGATTTAATGCCATCGCATTTCAATATATAAATAGTAGATATTTAGATTAAATTATACAAAATTACTGATATTCAAGTTTTTGTGAGCTCAAAAATTGAAATTCCATATCATTCAAACTAATATTATGATAAATCTTACAGATATTTTTAATTGCTCCAAATTATTCACAAGCACTTATCCAGCAAGACCCCATACACGAGATTCCCCCCAAAAAGTCATTCATCTATTTTTAAATGTAATATTATTGACTAGTTCTTTTTTTAATAATATGGAAATTATTGTCCAAGCAAACCATTCCATTATAGTACAAATAAAATTCTGGGTAAAAATATAAAATAAAACTAAATATATAGTTAACTTCAGCGGAAATTAAAGACAATTACTGGAGATGAGAGACAAAAACAAAGCAAGGATTTAGAAACAAGAAAAAACACTGAAACACTAGAGTCTTTAGAGGTCTCTTTGGATGTTTGCTATCTTAAATCTTAGTTTTAAATGGACCAAAGTGACAGAATATTAAACCTATATAATGAGCAGGATGGAAGATCTAATCTGATACTCTCCATATAAAGGCAAAGGAATAAAATGTCCCTAAGGTTTATACGTGTCATACTTGACATTTTGAAGCTTGACTCTACAAAGAGCAGAAAAAAGTGGGGGAGGGAAATCTCAGAAATTTTCCATATGCATTCAATTGATGTTGGAAAAATTTTACTCCAGGTTTATCATGTACTCCTACATGAAAAAATAAATACTGGTTTAGATTGGTTGTGTTCCAAAATACCTAAGAAAAATCAAATGTTAATCCTCTCTGCCAAAATATACTTTAGAACTGAACTCGTAAAATTTATTTAGAAAAATTCCAGTGACTAAATTCAGATTAAACAATTATAAGAAACACAGCAGAAAAAATCCTTACTCTATGAGCTACAGTCAGCAGAAACAGAGAATCAGATTTTCATAAGCCATATAATTAGTAAATGTTAAATAGGATATATAAACTAATATTTTAATAAGTTTTAAATTATGAAAGATGGAAGCAAAAGTATGAGAAGGTAATCAGAAGACAAGAGGGTCATTGCACATGTGCCAAAATATAAGTTCAAAATAAAAAAAATAACTGATGAAAGACATGGCTCCTCAGATATCACAATGAATTTCAATCATGGTTTATGACACTGCAAAGCTATAAAAATAAAGGAAATTTTTTAGAATCGGTCAATAAATAATGATGCGACTACTTAAGAATTATAATTATACTATTAAACGAATTTTTAAAAATAATTGCAAAAGCCATAAGACTATATAATAATATCCTCAAAATACTATGATATAATAATTATGAAACTAAAATTACATGCAAGGTAAAGTCTCTTTTAAGGATGAGTACAAAAAAATCTACATTTTTTTTCAAAAATTAAAAACCTAAGAATGTACTACAAACTTTAATCCACATAAAGTTTCACAGGTGATTGCCACCATACCTCTAAGTAAATACGGATAAATAATTCTATCTATAGATAGGATAAACAATTCTAAACAACAACCAAAACAATGTAAGAAGGAAAAAGAATAGACCAATCTCATTCACAAATATAAATTTAAAAATTCTTAAAATAATGTAAGATAGTAAAGAAAAACCAACAAAAAAAGGGGAAATATATTATGACATATTTGAGTTTATTCCACATATGCTAGGTCAATTTTAAATCTCTCCAAAGAAAGAAAACTATCAATACAATCTGATGCATTAGTTTATTTTAAAAAATGAAAAAATACAGTACTTGCATTAGATCATTTGACAAAAATAGGCATTACTTTTTTATTAAAAATGTTTCTTAAGAAGTGATAAATTGAAAGGAACTTACATGATGTGTGTCCAGCAAAGACCTACAGCAAGTCTCATATTCAAACATATACAAAATGTGAAAATACTCACCTTTAAATCCAGAAAATGACAAGGTGTCGATTCTCATTGCCTCTATTCTACATAATGGTAGATGTTCTGGAGAGTGTTGTAAAATAGGCCCCTGCATAACTTACATCCTGGATGAGTTGGGATGAACATATGTTCCCTGTGAGCAGCTAATTCCTGAGAGGAATGAGTAAGGTAGAATTTACCTTTGCATTTTAAGTTATTGTTTTCCAAATTTGCTTTAGTGAAGTCAATCTACCTCTTCACTTGCCAAATGAGTAAACGATAAAGAGAAGGATGTGAAATGAGTTTAGGAATAAATCCCTCCTCATTGAAACCAGAAATTCATGCCTACACTGCAGGATATCAGCCATTTTATGGTGTCTTTCCAGGACAGTGCATTTCTCTTGGTTTTTTCCTTAGCACAAATCGAAATGGTCTGTAGTTCTATGGTCTCTTAGATTCTGATGGCAATATACAAACCTCTGTTACCATGGGGACCAGAACTACGCAAAATTCACATAGTTACCAACATTTTACTCTTTCTGAAGAGCTATTCATTTCAGTAATAAGGTTAATGGAGTCCAGTGATTTTACATGTGATATCTCATGTACTTGCGAAGCTAAGAAAGATATGAAACTTTATATATATATATATGAATGTTTATAAGTAGTAGTAGAATAGACTTTAATTTTCTTTGTTAATATGCATACGTTCAGGTTCTAAAAATAATCAACCTTTGATACTATTAATTTTATCATGCATAATTTTAGATTCACAGCTTTTTTTTTTTCCTGTTTATGTGTTAAATCACATTTATTGATTTGTGTACATTGACCCATTCTTTTATCCCTGGAATAAAAGTCTTTTTATTGTGGCATATTATCTTTTTGATGCATCGTTGGATTTGGTTGCTGGTATTTTATTGAGGATTTCTGCATCTATATTCATCACGGATATTGATCTGTAGTTTTCTCTTTTTGTTGTGTCCCTGCCTGGCTTTGGTATCTAGATGATACTGGCTTCATAGAATGGGTTAGGGAGGATTACCTCCTACTCAATTTTTGGAATAGTGTAAGAGGATTTGTACCAATTCTTTGTATGTCTTGTAGAATTCAGCTATGAATCTGTCTGTTCCTGGGATTTTGATTCTTGGGAAATTTTTCCTTATTACTGATTTAATCTCACTTGTTATTGATGTGTTCTGGATTTCTATTTCTTCCTGGTTCAGTCTGGAGAGGTTGTATGTTTCCATGAATTTATCCATTTCCTCTAGGTTTTTCACTTAGTGTGTATAGAGATGTTCATAGTAGTCTCAAATGACCTTTTGTATCACTGTGGTATCAGGTATAATGTCTCCTTTCTCATTTCTCTTTGTGCTTATTTGAATTTTCTGTCTTTGTTGCTTAATTTAACTAGAGTTCTATCAATTTTATCTTTTCAAATAATCAATTTTTCATTTTGTTAATCCTTTGTGTTGGTATGATCATCTCAATTTCATTTATTGTGCTCCGATGTTTGTTATTTCTTTTTTTTCTGCTCGCTCTGGATTTGGTCTGTTCTTTAATACCTTGAGGTGCTATGTTAGGTTTTTAATTTGTGATCTTATCTTCTTTTTGATATAGTCATTTAACACTATAAACTTCTCTCTTAGCACTGCTTTTTCCCACAGGTTTTGATATGTTGTGTCTCTATTTCGATTTGTTTCAAAATTTTTTAAATTCCCATCTTGAATGATAATTTGGGAGCAGGTTGTTTAATTTCCAGGTATTTGTATGGTTTTAAAATTTCTTCTTGGTATTAATTTCTAGTTTTATTCCATTGTGGTCCTAGAAGATACTTGAAATGATTTTGAAATTTTAAAATTTATTAAGAATTGTTTTCTAGCCTAATATATGGTCTATTTTGGAAAATATTCCATGCACTGATGGCAAGAATGTGTATTCTTTATTTGTTGGGTAGAATATTCTATAAATGTCTGTTAGCTCTATTTGGTCTAAAATCCAATTTAAGTGCAGAGTTTCTTTGTTGATTTTCTGCCTTGACGATTTGATCTGTCTAGCACTTTGAGTGGAGGGTTAAGATCCTTCACAATTATTGTATTTTTGTTTATCTCTTTTCTTGTATCTAGTAGTATGTGTTTTATGAATGTGGGTGCTCCAATGTTGGGTGTATCTATATTTAAGATTGTTACATCATCTGGTTGGATTGATCCCCTTATCATTTTATAATGACCCTCTTTGTCCTTTTTTTTTTTTTTTTACTGTTATTGATTTAAAGTCTGTGTTATCTCATGTAAGTATACCTCCTCTCTTTTCGCTTCCATTTGCATGGAATATCTTTTCCACCCCTTTACCCTGAGCCTTTAAAAGCCTTTACCATTTAGGTGGGTTCCTTGCATGTAGCACGTGATTGGATCAGATTTTTTTTTTTATCCATTCTGCCAATGTATATCTTATAAGTGGAACATTTAGTCCATTTATATTTATGTAAAGCTTCTTCTTGTCATAATGTTAATTGTCACCTAGTTCCTTGTAGTCTCAGTCATGCAATTGGTTTATAAATCCTGTGAGTTTTATACTTCTGTGCGTTTTTGTGATGACGAGCATCAAGCTTTCATTTGCATGTTTATAATTTCTTTCAGCATTTCTGGTATGGCTGGTCTAGTGGTGTCAAATTCCCTTAGTGTTTGCTTATCTCAAAAAACTCTTATTTCTCCTTTATTTCTGAAGCTTAGTTTAGCATGATACAAAATTCTTGGCTAACAGTTGTTTTGTTAAAGACTATTGAAAATAGGATCCCAATCTCATCTGGCTTGTAAGGTTTCTGCTGAAAAGTCTGCTGATAGTCTGATGGGATTTCCATTACAGGTGATTAGAAGCTTTTCTCTTGCTGCTTTTAGAATTTTTTTTCCTAATGTTGACTTTAGATAGTCTGATGACTATATGGCTTGGTGGCATCTGTCTTGCAGTGTCTCTTCCATGAGTTCTCTGAACTTCTTGTATCTGGATGTCTAAGTCTGTAGCAAGATGAAGGAAGTTTTCCTCAATTATTCCCTCAAATAGGTTTTCCACACTTTATTTTTTTCTTCTTTTCCCTTAAGAATATCTATGACTCATAGGTTTAGATACTTTATATAATCCCGTATTTCTTGAAAGTTTTGTTCTTTTTTAAAAAGTATATATTTTTGTCTGACTCGGTTAATTCGTAAGACTTATTTTCAAGTTCTAAAATTCTTTTTTTTTGCCTGATCTAGTATATTGTTGAAACTTTCAACTGCATTTTATAATTCCCTCAATGAATCTTTCATTTCCTGAAGTTCTTTTTGTTTTTTCTGTTTTTTTTCCTAAATCTCTCTGTAGTAAATTTTTCATTCATATCCAGATTTGTTTTTTCTGATTTCTTTGTGTTGGTTTTCAACTTTCTCTTGTATCTCATGGAGTTACTTTAAATCAATATTTTGAATTACTTATTTAGTATTTCAAAAATTTCATTTTTGTTAGGATCCATTGCTCAAGAGTTAGTGTGATTCTATGGGGGTGATGCAACACTCTGTTTTTTCATACTCCCAGAATTATTTTTTCTGATTCCTTCTCAACTGGATAAACTATCGCATCATCTTATATATGAATTTACTTTCATTTGGATGGAATATTTTTTTTCCATTGAAGATATGACTATATTATATGTTGTGTGGGGTTGTTTGTCTTTGGTTCTGAGTACTTTCAGTGGCAAAGCCTCTGTGTCAGTTCCTTGGCTATAGATAGACTTTGTGTGGTGGCTTTTTCAAGTACTGGTTATAGCAGCAATATTTAGGAGTGTGAGCAGGCTCACTGCCTTCTGTCGAGCTGTGATGACTGGAGTCTCAGGATGCTTTTCTCATTCTGTAGTGTCGTGTACTTCTGTCAGGTTTTGTACTGGGTTGTGCGGTTCAACCGCTAGGTCAGTAGGTGGCTTTTGCAGGTAAGAGCGGGTAAGAGCCTGCAGTGGTAGAAAAAAGGTTTATGCTTTGTCTTTGTTTACCAGGAGACGTTCTTCAATGTCTTTGCAGTGGTCTGATCTGTGGGATGCACAGTGGCCTGAGCTCAGCTCTCAGGCCCAGAGGGGGAGCATAGTTGGGTGGAGTTGGACTGGGCGGGACCCCATTGTTTTTCCCAATGTTAGGCTTGTGCACCAGCCTTGACATGAGTGGCTGGGGAGTGGCATAGACTCTGTATGATTTTCTTGGTTATAGATAGCCTCAGTGTGGTGACTTTCTAAAATGCCAGCTGTAGTAGTAATGTAGTGGGTGGGTAAGTGAGCTCATGGCCTCCTGAATAGCTGGAGTGTTAGGGGGGACGGTGATAGCTAAGGTTGCAGAAAGCTTGTTTCCTACCCGAGCCCTGTGCAATTCTGTCAGATGTTCTAATGGAATGTTCAAGTTGACCTCCCAGCCAGTAGGTGGCACTTGCGGGAAAGAGGCAGCTGTGGTAATGGCAGTGGGATTTATGCTTTATCTTTGTTAACCGGGAGAAGTACTCTGGTGTCCCAGGTGATGGGCAGGGCTGTAAAACTCCCACGGGTCCCTGTCCATGTTCTGCCACTGAGGCAGGTGGGGGAGGGCAAACCTGAGTGGAGCTGGGTCAGGCATGCCCATTTTCAGGTTCTGCAAGTGTGGGCACAAACACCATCCCTGACGGAAGGTCACGGGACAGTTATTAGGCCTGAGACAATGTTTCAGAGAGGGGTGGGGGCACCTCTACTATACCAAGGAGCCCGTATTGGAGGACAGAGGGCAGGCTGGGCTCCACAGCCTAACCGGGAGTTGTGGGACTTGCCTAGCTCCTACTATCTTTACCCAGCAGATCTTCCACCAGCAGCAGATTGAAACAGCTAGCTGAGTCCCAAGCTTTCTGTGCTTAAATTGCAAAATTGCCCCTGCCCACAAGACTCCCTGCCCAGGACAGAAGCTGTGGCTCTCAGACCACAGCTTTCTCCTCTGGTCCTATGAAGGGTGTGACACCCAACTCTGGTGATTCAGTAGGAACCCGCACCATAGTCTTCTCTCAGTTCTGAGGATGGATCCTCCTCCCCAGCTCAGGATTATATCACACATATCTTTCCCAGGCCCTTGAATGACATGCTTAAGTCCTAGGGAGATGGGACTGTGCTGGCTGGCAGACTGGTCTTTAGGCCTCTGGGTTCAGGTGCTTGCTGTAATAGGGAGGGGTGAGCTGGTCCCCAGGCTACCTGTGAAATACACAGGCAGGATCAGCGCGGTTGCACAGTGGGCCTGGTACTGGGTAGGGAGGCTTCACTGTGGTTGGATCAAGGTTTGCTCACATTTCAGTCTCACAGCAGTGGTGATATTTGTCCTTGGGGCATGTGAAAGCTCCTGGCTTCCACTCTCCCTCCCTGTTCCAGCAGCTTGTGGTAGCAGGATAGGATGCAAAGCTTCGTGGACTGGGCTCCCAGATAGGGACCGCACTGCAGGTGCTCAGGACTCAGAAGCCTGTGGCACTCCACCTGAGTTAGAGTGATCCTTCTGCACAGCCTCCATGCAGCTCCTGATGCCAGTCTGAAGGCCTGAAAGGGTCCAGGGTCTCTCGCATAGGTGGAATTATAAAAGTATGTGGCAGGAATGTGGAATCCTGGGTGTTTCTCATTTCTCCTTTCCTGGATCCAGGAGCTGCTCCCAGAGCTCATCAATCTTGGCCAAGTTGTCAGTCTCACTTTCCTGTCTTTTACCTTCAGTGCCTCTCGTTGCTTCTCTGTTGAATATAAGTCTTTTCTCTTAGGCAGTCTATTAGAAGTGTGAACATCTACTCGATATTTTGGTTCCTCGCCATGCACAAGGAGCATACTAGCTGCATCTAGTCAGCCACCTTGGACACCCGCCTTGGCTCACTCTTTGATTGCAGCTTGCGAGACTTTACATTTAGGAACAAGCTAAGCAACAGTCAGACTCCACAGTCACGAAAACTGTATTAATAAATGCATGTTGTTTTAAGTTGCTAAATTTGTGACAATTTTCTACATAACAATTAATAAAAAAGTATCTCAAAAATCATTACCCAGAAAAAGTCAATAGTAATCAGAAAAATTGTCCTACTTTTCATGGTAACTCATTTACAATTTACCATGAAGTAGAATTGTTTCCACATGGACAGAATGACCACTTTTAATATCACTAAAGATTTAAAGTATCAATAATATAGGTGAAAACTGCTCTTCTGAAGGGGTCAAAGAGAAAATATACCTGGCTTTTCTCACATTAATTTTTTATAGGATATTGTACAAACTGATTTTTCAACCACTCACCGTGGCAGTGGTGAAGACAGAGAAACTTTCATTTGCCTTCTGTTGCAAAAGATCACTTCCAGGAACTCATCTAGAATTGGAGTGGTTGTCAGTTTGGTTAATCTATCCTGTCTACAGCCCACTTCTGGGAAGACATTATCTAACCAAGAAGAGATTTCCAAGTTCTTTCTGGATAAAATCTCACAGTTTGGAGTTAATAATTGCCATCTGGTATGGCAGTGAAATGTCTGACGTATACAGACACACTGTCTTCTCAAACACCATTTAATCTAGGCTTATGGGAAATGCTTTATATTTAACTCTAAAATACAGTCATGTGTCATTCAACTATGGAAGCACGTGCTGGGAAATGCATCATTAGGTGATTTCATCGCTGTGCAAATGCCATCGAGTGTAGTTACACAAACCTACGTGGGATAGGCTATACTACACATGGAGGCACCTGTTGCTCCCAGGCTATAAACATACACAGTATGTTACTGTACTGAATATTATCCACAATAGTATTTGTATATCTAAATGTATCTAAACATAGAAAAAGTATAGTAAAAATAGGTATTATAATCTCATGGGGCCACCATCATATATGCAGTCTATCTTTGACCAAAATGTCATTGTATGGCACATGATTGTAATTCTATTTAATTTTCAATGGAAAATGTTCCAAACTCTGTTAATTATTTTATCAATTTCCTCAAAAAATGGATCAAATGCCATTAGAAATTGTAATGATTTGTCATAAATTACCTTGCCTTCCTAACCCAAACCTTTTCAGTTTTCTATACTGCAGAGTATTGTTTTAAAAATGGACTCTGCTTTGTATGCTCTGTTCACAATAGCTATTCCAGGTGCATACGAAGATAAAGGTGACTAATTAGGTTGCTGCTTATTCTCAAGGAAGTAATTAGGCATCATTAGGGTATTATTTTTTAAATTAGGATTTGCTTTCATGTGGAATTTATATAGTGCTCTGTCTTTGTAGAAACATTCTTGAAACTCATTCATTTGTTCAAAAAGAAAAATTAAATGTCATTATTAAGACCTACCTTGCTGAAAACATAGCCAACAGAAATTTTGTCTAAAATTTGTCAGCTTTGCACAAAAGGCAATTTGAACTTTAACAATCAGTCTTTCAAGGTGATTGCTATCTGCATATAGAGATGTGAATTTAAAAAGCCATCAAATCATCACCCCTATAATCAGTATCAACAACAAATTCCTATCATCTTCAAGTTGCTGGAGATATAAAAGGCTCTAAGGTGTACACTCTGACCTGAAGGAGTGTATTTAAGATTTTCTTTTTCAGATGGTTTCAAACAACATTTAAAGACTTTGTTTTATGAAGAACATCTTACCACACTGCCCCTGGTGCTTCTTTATAAATATAGAAAAATCCATATAAGGAGTTTAAGTATGTGGTCATTTATAAAGTATGATATGAGGGGCATTGGGTAGATCCTTAAATTCTGTTCCAAAATATCACCTCTCTCTTACCAAAGTGGCCAACACTTCAACATTGAGTCCTGAAAGCTCTCAATCTTTTGGTGTCCTGGTAAATTTATTCATATCTGATATAATTTCTTAAAAATTTTATCAACTTGTCCCATTAAATGCGTTATCTTGAGTAAAACATTATTTTTAAAATACTAATCTTTTCATCTGTATAATGGGGATATTCTCTTGACTAATTCTTAGATTTGTGGTGATGATTAAATTAGTTAATTCATATATAGCACTCAGAACAGTGCCTGGCAAATAATAACCCAGTAAATGTAAGCTGCCTCTTATTATTTTTGTATTATTATTGCTATTGTTATCACTAGATGCTGTGCTTTGAATGTGTTGCCTCCCAAATTCAGGTGTTGAAAATTCATGGCCAGAGGGGTGCTAATAAGAGGTGGGGCATTTAATAATGTCTTGAGGACTCCTCCTCTTATGAATGGGATTAAGACCCCTACTAAGAGGCTTTACACAACTTTCAGCCCTCTTGCCCTTCTATCTTTTGTCATGTGAAGGCAAAGTGTTTCTCCCCTCACCACACAGCTAAACCTGCCGGTGTCTTGATCTTGTACTTCTCAGCCTCTAGAACAATGAGAAATCAATGTCTGTGTTTTATAAATTACCCAGTCTGTGATATTTTGCTATAGTGGTGCAAAACACAAAATGGATTAAGACCCTAGCCTAATATATTCTAACTATTTAGATAGACTGAGGATATAAGATTAGTGTGTACATCCACCATAATTTAAACATGTTCACAAAAGTTTAAAATTCAAACAACTTTAATTATTTCATATCCATTCACTCATCAGTTCCCTTCTTGACCTTAATTCCAGTAATAATATTACTTCTCTTTCACTGAGAAATAACAATAATTATCAGAAGGGAACATCCATTAAAAACTGGCTACCGTATTTACTAGCCTACAAGTATCTGCAGACCCCATCTTGCTTTTTTACTCTTTTACCTTTGCTAATATTTAAAAGTTTCAATCTAATCATTATCCTCATTGGGGTGCAAGATTCCAAATCCTCTTGCCTGTTCAAGGACATAGTTCCATCAATCCTCTCCTAGTCACTGTTTCTTTCATATCATTAGCTTTTCTATCTCAAAGAATTATTATGATCAGCATGAAGCTACCATCTTTGTATATTTCTCCCTTCTTGAAAAGAATACTTGACCTGCCTTCCCATACCAGTTACCACTCTATTTCTTTGTTCCTATTTTGTGTCAAAATCACACCTCAGAACAGTTGTTCACACTCACTGCCTCCGGATGCTCTTCTCCAATTCATTCTTATGACCACTCCAATCAAGCTTTAGAACCCACCAGTCCATCAGAATTTTCTGTTCTAGGTGCTTTCTAAATTCAAGTTTCAATTCAAAAGGAAAACCTTACTTTACCTACCAACAGCATTTGAAAAGTTAGTCATCTCCTCCTCTCCGATACGTTTACTTCCTTTGTCTTTCAGGATGTAATTCTCTCTTGGTTTTCTTCTTATCAGTCATTCTATCTCAGCACTCATTTTCTTGGTGATTTAATTTGCTTATATAGCATTCAATAAAACTATCTCATAATTAATTGAAGTTTATATACACATATGCTAATTTGACAGCTCTACTTAGATGTCTAGTGCACACGTTATATACTCTAAACTGATCTTTCCTCATGAAGCTCGCTTCAACAATAGCCATGCCCATCTCACTGTGGGCAACTCTAAAATCCCATTATTCATCTTAAATTTAGTGTCATTCTATAGGAAAGGGAAGCAAGGTACTGTCAATGGCTTTTTACAAAGGGAAATAATACAACAAATCTCTATTTTAGAAATATAATTTTCCAGGAATTAGGATGGGTAGGAGTTGGAAGAAACTTTATAAAGGTAAACCAGTGGAAGGCCCCTGCCATAGTCGAAGAGAAATAGGACATAAAGATCTAAACCAGAACAGAGGGAGATGAAATGGAGGCTTCAGAGTGGGTGCAGATTCCAGAGTAATTTTGGATTTTGTGACTAACTGGATAAGGGGAAATTAGGAAAATAAAGAGGGAAGCTATTTTGAGATCAATTTCTGTCATTAACTTGACTAGAAAATATAAGAGGAGCAGTAAATTTTAGGAAGGAGAATGTACTTTTCGATTACAGTGTGGAAATGCTAAGGTTGAGAGGTCTTCAAGACAGTCAAAAAATTTACATACCTAGATTTCAATTTTGTCTTTGACACTTAGCTGGAACTGAGAGTTGTAATCTGTGAAATGAGAAATTAAAAAGCACCTATGAACATAGTTGTGATATTAAATTAATTGATATGATCATATACTTTGGAGACACACTCTTTATTGGTTGTATAACTTGGAACTAGTAATTTAACATCACTCTGCCTCAGTTTTCTTATCTGTAAAATGGGATGATAGTAGTAGCTACTATGGCAAAAGTGCTCTCTAGCATTTTGTTGCTGAAAAGTTATATATTAAGTATACCAAATACAATACACACACACGCGACTACCTCAGTATATGAATTTGATGTACATGTGCTATTTATTACTTGCTGAGTGAAAATTTGAAATAAACTTAGAGAACTGTGAAATGTCAACAAGAAAAAAAAGCTTGAAAATTAAAATTAAATGTCTGTCTGAAAAGGTTGCATGAAATTGTAAGCTTGAACTCTATGCTGTCTTATTAAAATAACTAAAGGTAATCAAAAAGCATGCATAATGGTAATTAACTTCTGCCTAAAGACTTGTTCAAAGGATTAAATTATACCTGTGTGATCATTTAAGATATCTCAGTATTTTTGTACTTCTATACATTTGTAACTTGAACATAAAGCATTTGAAAATATAAGTCCTGAGATCATAAAATGTATGTAACCTGAGAAAAATTGCTTTAGCTCTCTGATTTTTTCTTTAATATTTGAAAAATGATGAAAAATAACAAATCTGCTAGTCATACCTTGAAATGTATTATGAAAATGTAAATGAAAATGCTTTGTATTCTAACTTGTGATGTATATATTACTTAGTTTTTCTTATTATCATTATATATATGACTATTACTTAAGATCTTTTGTATTACTGTTATCATTACCATGCCTATGAATAGGACACAAAAGATGCTTCTCTGAAGTCTTCTTTTTTATTATCTGTGTAATTGAAGAGTTTACTTTTGCATGTTAAGAATTTATTTTGTGAAATTAATATTGTTTTGCCTTGTGGTTGCACTTATATACATTTTGCTACCAAAAGAATGTCTTGCTTTTGCATGAGAAATTAAGTTGTTTGCCACATAGTTTCTCTGCCTTCTACAGCTAAAATTCAATGATAAATATTGTTATTTTACAGAACATATAATATTTCTTGAAATTTCTTCTGGATCCATTGGTCAGCTGATTCCAAGCGAATTTTGTCATCCTATACTCACATTGTAATCATTTTACCAACATTATGTTTTATCAGGTTTCAAATCTGAAATGATTAGAATGACTGTGTCTTGCCTTTAATGTTTAATGCAGTTTATTAATAGAAAAGGCTGCAGATTTTGAGTCATAAGATCAAGAGGCAGTATTAACTCAGTCCTTATATGTTGTGTGATCATAGGTCAATAAAAGACAAACAACAACAACAAAATAAAGCCTTTCAGAGTTTCAGCTCCTTATGTGTAAAGTGATAAACATATCAAACAAATTGTTTAAACCTTGTCATTGTCTATCCCAATTCCAATTTTTTCATAATCTCACATCTACCACTATCAATGATCATACCCAGTGTGTATTTTCATTTCTGAGGATCTAGGCTTACACATTGCATTTTATACCTGTCTTCACTATCTACTTCTTGAAAATTCTCTCTTCTAGTAGCATCTTATATATGTTGCTTCATTTTGTGTCATTTCATTGAGTACACCTCAGAAAAGTCTCTTAAAAATTGTGTCTTCTTTCCTGTACCTATAGCCACAGCCGTAGCATTTATTATATCACGAATAGGTAATTGCAATGGTCTAAATGATCTTTTGGTGCCTCATCTCTGCTCCTTCCAGTAGAAGAGTTGTCTGATGTATTATTCTAAAAAACGAAGATAACTCTTTTGCCTCCTTGTTTAACTGCTTTTGATGTTTTAAATAGGGAGTTTATTATTTTCATTTGAAAGTAAACCATTAGCCATTTGTTCAGAATGTCATATGTTTGAGCTCTATGGTTCCTACATAATTATAAAAATAAAATTTTCAATGTTAAGTATAGGTAATAACTTACATTTTAAAATGCATAATGAATAATTTGCACACAGTTTAGGACCCAGATTCCCTGTGCAGCTTTTGTCATAATCAAGAATGAGTGTAGGATAGGAGGAAGAAGGGAACAGAAAGGAAGTGGGAGGTGTAAGGAAAGGGAGGACAAAAGAAAGAAGGAAGAAAAATAGGAAAAGAGTATGGTATTGGTTTGAGCCCAAGCACATGCCTTATTGTCTCTTCATTACAGTGGATGAGAAAATCCTGGCTCAGTCCTTCCTTGAGGTTAACAGCATGCTGAGAAATTGATGTTAAGTAACATTTATTGAATAACATGAGGCATCAAAAATTGACAATACTTATGTTTTGAAACCACATGTAAGATTTTCAAATCATATAATAAAGAACAAAGAGCTGGGCTAACAGCCATATTAAGAAGAGAAGTAAATACGCATGAGAAAAGGTAGACAATATTAACTTGATGACACGGTCTGTAGCAATATGGGTCAATTAGTAAAACATTTTGAAAGGAAGATTATCACTATTATGCTAAAAACACAATATCCTTTGATATCCTGAAAATGGCATAGTGTGCTATTGGATAAGGTCTATTCTAGAAAAAAAAATTAAATCAGATTTGCTGAGTTTTCAGAAGCAAGACTTTTCCTTGAAGGGTAAGTGAAAACAGCTTTCTAACTTAAGATCTTAGATACCATTAGTCCCAATAAAGTTGGTGATTTCTTCTGGGAGGGTTTAATCAGTTTGTTGTGACATGGTGCCAGCAACTCAATTCTATAAAACAATTGTGATTGATTACTGCTGTTCTATGAATTGGCCAGAAGGGAGTCTGAGAAAACCACTTCCACAGCCTGCTTTGCAAAGTACAACTTCTGAAAATGATAGTCTTCTGGATTTCAACAATTTTTTTTCTCATGGCCATTCATATCTTTCATGGGCTATTTTATAAAGAGAAAATAATAACTTCTATGGTAGAAGTTACAGCAGTTAACTAACTGTCATGACATGTGGTGAGGTTAAGTCTTTTTGTCAAACCTGAGCTAGTTATGTATTGACATCTCCTGACCGGAACACAACAGGCACATTTAGAAGGCCACTTCCAGGTCTGTTAGTGTGCTATGGCCATCCAGAGGTTTTCCAACCCCAAACAATCAATGTCTAAACTGAGAACAGGACTGGCTATTTATAAATGAGACAAAGCTATTCTGATTACAACATGTCTCTATCAATTTTATTATTGGTTTCATTACCATTATTACTTTCATTTATAACACATATGACACCTTCCTTCTGCTGCATCCTACATCATTACACATAGGTGTATACATTTCCAGGAACTTTTTTAAAACAATGTAGCCAACCAGTGTGGTTATTCATTTCATTATTACTTAGGAAAAAAAAAACATCATTTTATTACCTCTTAGGTAAGGCTGAATCAGGCATGGCATTTACAGCTCTTGTCTAGACAGACACACCATAATCTACATATCCACTGGGATTGAAGAGTTATGTGGGATCATTTTGAACATGGAGGCTACAGAAGAAACCTTGAAAGAGCTGCCTTGCTACAGAAGTAGCTCTAGTTATCCTTTCCATATACTGTATTCTTTAGAAAAGTCACATATTGTGTATACTGTGTTTGCCCAGTTATGAACATTCGAAGCCCTCAGCGTAATCTTCATCATCTTCTTTTCTATAAAACTAGACAATGTAGCATAATTCATCAATCATTACTCACAAAATAGAAAATCACAGAAATGTAGGGAAACAGAAGTTCTCTATGTTAAGGTATTATATTATCTGTTTCATTTTGAAAAAGTGACTTCCGAATATTTGACTAAGTCAGTCTTAGATTCAAATAAGGTGGACAGGTGCCTGTGAGCTTTAAATTAGTGTACCTGGAATACACGTTTTTGCCCCCAAAAATCTTTTTCCACTACTTGCCTTGCTTGGTCCTTCCCATTAAATGGTAAATTTTCCAGAAACAGTATAAAAATCTCAAACCTATGTAAGTCATTGACACTTTCTATTAGTTTACTAGATTAGTTTCATTATCTTTAAGATTTCTGGTGATTTTACAGAGGAATTGGAGATAAGGCAAGAGGTGAATTAAGAAAAAGTATGGAGCCCAGGTAGAGAGCCAGTGGGAAGAATCTGCAGAATTAGTACAAGGACTAAGAGAGAGAAGAGTAGGCCTCAGCACAAATTTGGAAGGTGAATTCTAGACACACTTAGCTTTTAAAGCTCTCATGAGCTATGTTTCACAGATTTACTATTTTTTTCTTGAGAAAGAGTAATCAAGCAAAGAAATTTGATAATGACTTGATCATTTATGCTTTGCAGTATTTTTTTTCTCATAGAATCCACTGAAGTTAATGTGTGAAGAAGATAGTACTACCTAAAGTATAATAATTAAGCTGTGACAGCTATTCTATTATGAAGTACATTTGACAATTAATGTCATGGATTTAATTATAGACTATTTAAATAATACTGTTTTGAACTTAAGCAAAATCATTTATTGTTATACTTCAGAGCACTTAAATAGGGTATTTGAATGCCTAGCTATAATTTTTTTTCTGGATTCTTTAAACAGCAAATTATTTTAAAAAATCTTTAACTTTGTTGACTGTCAATGTTTACTTGTTTTCCAATGTATTTGATAAATACTAAACTCATAACAAATAATATTATATACAAAATTTGGATCACTAGGTAATTAATTTATATTGTGAAACTTAAAGAAAATCCCAAAGTACCTTTTCCTAAAACGCATGTCTGTTGCAACATTGATGCAGTTTATAAGTGTTTCAGAAACAAAAATTCTCAAGAGAAATAGTAAGTTTGCACTGAGTTTTATTTGGGAGACAAACCTAGAATTGCCTCCCAAATAACTTTATACCAGAATTCAATATTTGCTATAAAACTTTAACCATGTGTAAAAGTATAATGAATTTTAGTTAGTTGTAAGTCCTTGTAAGATCCCAAATTCTAAGAATTTATTGAGCAATAGCTTTAAGTTAAGCAGAATATTAGTCATTCATTTTAATTGAAATGCTTATTTATCTGTGTTTAATTTGCTTATTTTCAGTGGAACTTAATGTTCGAATTCCAGAGCCTGAATTAATGTGCAGAGTTGGTTTCCATACTCTTTCAGAAACAGTTACAAAATGTATGACAAGTCATTGATGATATAAGCTAATGTATCTGTGGCATGTCTCAGAACATTTTAATTACATTTCATTAATTCAGAATCACCACACATTTAAATTTGCCTAAATGTGAAAAGGCTGAGACTTTAGGTGGTTTTATGCATCATTAAATCCACATGAAATTATATAGCTATATCTTACTATTTTTTAAAATTTTTTTCTAGTAATATGCATATAAGAAGCTAGGGCACTTAAAGAAATAGCATGGCTAATCATGTGTTAAAAGCAAACCACATCTGTAACAAAGAAAATACTGGCCTAAAGCATGACTACTGTAATATATTCAGATCATTTTTAATGATCCATAATTAGGCTCAATGATCTTTAAATTATAAGACTTTATTTTTGGTTAAGTTTGATGTAATAATTCTAAATTCACTAAGTAATTCTCAATTCAAAATTCTCAATTACCCTGGAATCTGTCCATCTAAATTTCAAACTGGGCATAATATTTGACCCTTATTCCTTACTCTTGCCTGGGACTCAGATATGATGGCAGGAGCTCCAGAAGGATATTGGACAAAGTGATGAACTAGGATGAAGATGCCTGCTGAGAGTGTTGGAATAGAGGGAGCATAGACCACTGATGGTTATGAAGCCATCAGACAAGCCCTCAGCTGGCTTCCTTCAGACTTCTTTATTTGTGGGGGAATTAAGTTCCTGTATTGCTGAAGCCATAATGTTTTTTTCTATCTATAGCTAAACTTACTTTTACATGATTCAGACATTTAACATTGTTTGGCCCCAATTTACGCTTATTATTTCTGGTTGACAGTTACAACAATGTATTAAAGCTTTATTTCAATTATCATATGTTATTCACATTGATTGTGCTGGCAGCAACATTTGCAGGATTTTCCTTACTTCCAGCAATCAAACCAATGGCTCTCTTTACTTACATTACCTATTTACTAGGAAATGGAAGAGAAACGATACCAAGACCCCAAACAGGGCCAGGGGTGGGAATGGAGAATACAGGAATATGGAGAAGGATGGTGATTATTTTGAGGGCCAGCAATAATTCTGCAGAAAAATACATTTGGTGGAACTCCTAGGGTGAGAAAAGATATGTCATCTTTCAAGCAGAACACCAACTTGTGGGTTCCTGTGTTGGCAACACCTAAAGTTTGGTTGCTGAACCAAGGATGACAATGAGATGGCAATGGAAGAGAAGACATTCCCAAAGCCTTCAAAAATCAAATTAGCATCTGTGATACCAGTCTTAGGGTATCAAATATATTTGAGTTAAAACTACCCTGTAATCTTTATTTTAATTTATAAAGGTTTGAAAATTTACTTCTTTGCTTCTTGCAAGCAGATAAAGTGGAAAATTAATCCTCATGATTTACAATGTGAGAAGAAGGCAATGCACTGAGACTAGTGCCCAGACAGTGGTAAGAAGTAAAGGAATGAATTTTTTTATGAAGATCCTTCTGTGGTTTCTAAATAAACATATCATATGTTTACTTTATTGACCACTAGAACTTATTTTAACATGAATGATGATTTTTTTCTAAGTTGGTTATCTTGAGAGAAAGTCTCTACCTTGTATTTTGTAGGTTAAAACCTTGTCAAGGATATTCTTTTACAAGGAATCATTTTTATAGGCATAAACCTAAGCATAAAGGATGGATAGGGGATTTGGGTGGTTAGGAACAATTTTGGCTTTCCCTGAGATTTTAAAAATGTATTCATTTATTTTTTCATTTACTATATATAGTTTTAAGAAATTATTTCAACAACATAGCTGGAAAATAGCATATAGACTGAAAAATCTCTTCCTCTAGGTGTTTCATGGTGTGTTAGAAAAGTCATATACAGAGGCACAATTCATCTAATTGTAATCCATTTTGCACAGCAGAAATATTATGCAAATCAAAAATCAGAAGAGGTTTTAATTGCTACTCATTTACATGACTGTGCTCATATAGCCTGCTCTTTGGCCTAAGTATATATATATATAATTTCTGCATCGTGGTACAAAGAGTTAGAAATAAACTACCCAGGTAAAGTCAGAAAGCCTTTATCAAAATATGGTATTGGACTTTGAGTTTGCTGAAAGAATAAGTAGATGAGAAAGAACAAGTAGGCTTGGGGGGTGTTAAATATTTAAAAGAGAAAGGAAAATTGGTAAACATAGTACCATAGAGAAAAGAGAACAGAATGAGATAAAAAATTTAAGAATTTGGGCTTAAATGAAAAGCAAAATAAAAGGAAGAGAGAGACTGGGAGCATCACTGTGTCTGAGATTGAAGGAAGAAAAATAGAGCTATGTATAGAGATGATTAGGTAATTTGTATGTAACACACATAATTACAGACGCTGATCTCTTAATTTCCCTTTGTGAAGGAATAAGTGAGATAATATGCTGAGGGTGAGGATGTTTTAGGTAGATGTATAGCTTGGTATCACTTTGTATGCTTCATCACATGCTAATAGTAATGAAAGGAGATGAACAAGACACAAATGGCTTCCATATTGATGTCTCAATGGAGATTGGAATTCAATGTACATATATGGAAATGCCACTGCTCAGATGGTTCTCCTATTTCACTGTGAAACTGCTTTGGTGAAAAGGAGAAATATAATTGTACAATTTACTCAAAATCTGGAATTTCAGAAAGAGTTAATGTGGAATTCGACATATTAAGGGATGTAAGGAAAAAAATGAGAAACTCAAGTAAATGACCATAGTGGGAAGATACAGAAATACTTAAAAAAAAAAAAAAACAAAAACAAAAACTGAGTGTGTGTATGGGATGGAGTGAGCTGCTTTATTACCCAAGGAAAAAAAAATGGAAATGGGTGTTACAAGATTTAAGGACTTGATAAGGTAGCAGATCAGGATTGTTGGGAATGAAAGAATGAGACAAACTGGGAGATAAGAAGTTGTGGTCAGAATTCATCTGTAGATGTTTACAGAGAAAACATTATCTGAGAAATTAACAAATTAGAGTGAACATAAAAAAATCATTGAAGCTTAGATTTTCAAGGGACTAAATGATTGAGATATGTTGGGCTTATATTTAGATAACTTCAGATTCATTCAACACATTTTTTGTTAAGAGTTATATGTAGTAGAAACTATTTTGAGAACTAGGATACAATATCGAGAAAAATACAGCATAGAACTTTGTGTGTCATAGACCCTAGTGATGTAATCAGCCATGAAACAAGTAAAATGTTAATGTATTATCAGTTAGTAAATATATCAGGGTAAGGACGATAGAGTGGCAGAAAGAGTTTCCTCAATATCTAGAGAAAGCTTATCTACTAAGGTACTATTTAGGCAGAGACCTGAAATAAGTTAAAAATGATCAAACATATGACTATTTGCAGCAAGAACATTCGTGATAGAGGCTATAGTAAGTACAAAACTCAGGTACAGGGATGTTAGGTATGTTAGAAGAACTGACCAGGGTCTGATAAATCTAGAACACAGAGAGCTGGTCCAGCATTGAGGATTGGTAAGAATGATGACTTAGACTCAGCTCAAGATACACAATTTTTTTTTTACTTCCACACAAACCACACTAGTACAAAGGAGGTACATGATTTCAATGATTGATATATGATAGCACAATTGGACACATCCCCCTGGTACTATACTCATAACTTCACTGATACACGCTCAAATTTTAGGGCGTCAGTGATCTACGCAGGTAGAGAAATCCACCGGATCAGAAGTGCCTGTGACAATGGCCTCACTGCATTTTATTATAAGTATTAAGGGAAACCATTGGTATGTTGGAAAGGGAGGAGTGAGAGTATCACTTGTGATATTAGTATAAATAGTTGGGAAAGGGAAGAGAAGGCAAGCTACAAGGAAACCGATTAGGAGGGTATTACAAAGCCAATGTAGGAGAGAATATAGGCTTGGATAACTGCAGTAGAATGAGTGAGTTGGATAAGATTTGTACAGCACTTTAAAAATTAAAATAATAAAGTATACAGTATATGTTCACAGCTAGCACATGGGATGTATGAAAGAGGAGTCAGAGATGACTCAAGAGTTTCTTTGCTGGCCAACTCTCAGTAGTGGTACCATGTATTATATTAAGATAAAAAACATTGCAAGCAAAATCACATTTTTTTGTGGAGGGTGGAGAGGGTAGGGTGGTGTTTTGTTCATGTTAAGCTTGAGATGCCTGTTAGACACCTAAGTGAGGATATCAGTATATATAGGTCCTAAGTTCAGAGGAGATGTCAGGGCTAAGATGTATGATAAATTTACTAGTTATCATCACATAGTGGAGACTGGCTGAGATCACTTAGAAAATGAGTGACTATAAAGAGAAAAGAAACCCACAGGTTGAACCAAGGTACTTGAGGACAAGGAAGGTTAGATAAATTGATTAAAGGTCACAATGGGAATCAAATAATTGGAGGACGGGCACGGTGGCTCACGCTTGTAATCCTAGCACTCTGGGAGGCCGAGGCGGGTGGATCGCTCAAGGTCAGGAGTTGGAGACCAGCCTGAGCAAGAGCGAGACCCCGTCTCTACTAAAAATAGAAAGAAATTAATTGGACAACTAAAAATATATAGAAAAAATTAGCCGGGCATGGTGGCGCATGCCTGTAGTCCCAGCTACTCGGGAGGCTGAGGCAGGAGGATCACTTGAGCCCAGGAGTTTGAGGTTGCTGTGAGCTAGGCTGATGCCACGGCACTCTAGCCCAGGCAACACAGTGAGACTCTGTCTCAAAAATAATAATAATAATAATAATAATAATAATTGTTGGAGTATAAATGCTACAGAATGTATGCTGGAAAGAGGCAAGATTGTAGCAGAGGTGAAATTCTTAAGATGGTTATGCTGGAAAAGATACGACTGTTGTTAATGTAAGTTCTAGGCAGTGTGTGTGGTAGAAAGTGATTGAGATGGGGAGGATATGAGCACTGAACATAAGGATCAAGGAGCTAAGAAATGTAAAAAGAGGGTAAATATGCAACTGTCGGTAAGAAGAAAGCAAGTAGACTTTGGACTCCATGAGTGCAGGCGCTCCATTGTTCAATTTGGTGTCCCTAAAATCAAACGCAATGCCTCACACATAATTGTGTGTGTAAATATAAATTTCAGGGTAAAACTAGTGAGCAACAGGCTCAACCCCTGACTGCAGAAAGTTTTTGATGAAAGGGAATTTGGAATTCATCTACAAAATGAACCTATCATTTTGTAAAGAACACTGATGTGCATAAAATTAAAGTGACATCTAAGTTCAGGCCCTTGTTTAGCTTAGTTTGATTGGGCTCATGTGTAGAGAAAATGTCTCAACTCTCAGCCCACTTGTTAGTATTTATCTTCAAGTTTCCTTCAGCTTTCAACAGTCATAATTCTCAGTCCTATAACCTGTATTGCATTTTCTTCCTGCCTTATTCCAATTAGTTTAAGAGAATATATTTGCTATTTGCTTTGTCAACAAAAACCATTTGATAAGTTTTGACGTTTCACATGCATTACACTATGCTGCAATTATTTGGGGTAAATTTTAGCAATCAGCATAAGACCCCTTCTGTGATAAGCCTTTTACTGTTTTTCCCTGCTTCTACAGTTCTCTCAATTCTAGTCTCCCTTCCACACTTTACAATTGTTTGCACATTCTATACATCTGTGATGACTAAATGCTCCTGGGAGCCCACGTTTCTGATTACTTTTCTGCTGCATGAAAAAAAGCTTCTGTGCTTTCTGGTGAAACATTGAATTGATTTTTCATTCTGCTTGGTATGAATAAAGCACAGTCATTCCCTTCTGGTCATTAGTGATATTCGTCCACTCTCTGCTAGCCTCTCTCTGATTTCTCTTGTCCTGGGATACAAATCCCTTTTTATTTAATTTAGAAAATTGTTGGGGATTAGTTAAGGATTACAGTATTTAAAATATTTTCTTTTTAAGGCTATCATTGAGTTACACATAAATCATTTGCAAAATTGAAATATATTCTTTTTTTAAAAAAAGCAAGATAATGTTTTAAGTTTTTAAAGTACTTCTTACCAATTTATGCTTTGTATGAATACCAGATTTCTTTACAGCCTATGATAATGAAATAAAACATAGATTGTCCCAAGCATTTGTTCAGAAAACTAAACACCTGTTTGGTTTTTTCTCCACTTTTTCCCTTCTAGATCAATATCTCTTTTTCCCTTCTCACTCTGAGTAATGACAGACTATCTGCCCCATGCTCCCTGGTGAATGCCTGACAAGTTTAGTGCCCCACCTTGAGGCAAATGACTTATCAGTTCCTCTTTCCTCTTCCCACTGTCTTATATTTTAAGTTTCCTTTCCTCCTCCCTCCCTTCCTTCCTTCCTTCCTTCCTTCCTTCCTTCCTTCCTTCCTTCCTTCCTTCTTCCTTCCTTCCTTCCTTCCTTCCTCTTTCTGTCTTCTTTTCTGATGCCTTTTCTTCTCTGACCCAGAATGCATCTCCAGACATTGACAGAGCTAGAATTTTCACTGATTTAGGGTCATTCCTCAGAAGGAATCTGCTCCTAGAGGCCTAAAATACAGAAGTGTCTTTGAATTGGAGATACACAGAAACAAGTAACCTTTTAATACATTAGGGTATTTATTGATACATTCAACCCATACTACTGAGTACTCACTATGTGCCAGGAACTGCTGTAGGCATGGGGTATACAGAATGATTAAGTCAAGTTCCCTTCCCTCAGGAGGCTTCATTCTTTCAAGGAGACAAGTAGATCTAACAGAGTTGATAACTGTTGTAATAGGGAAATGCAGCAAAGGAGCCTAACATGGGCTGGGGGTGGTGGGGGTTGGAAACATCTAGAATGAGGGATTTTCATTGCTTCATTAATAAAGAAAGAGTAGAATTAGCACAAAATTGGGGGCTGAAGAAGTAGTACATGCAGAGAAATAATCAGAGGTCTGGAAGTGAACAAAAGCAAGTTCAATATTGCTAACATTTAGGTTAATAAGGCTTTCTCAACTAAGATTACATCTTGAGAAAATGGGAGTTGAGGTCAGACCAGCAAGATAGACTAATGGCCGATAAACATATGAAAAAATGCTCAACATCACTAATCATTCAGGAAATGCAAATCAAAACCACAATGAGGTATCACCTAACTCCAATGAGAATGGCTTTTATCAAAAAGTTCCCAAACGACAGATGCTGGCATGGATGCCAAGAGATAGGAACACTCATATACTGCTGGTAGGACTGCAAACTAATACAACCTCTGTGGAAAGTAGTATGGAGATACCTCAAAGAACTAAAAGTAGACATACCATTTGATCCAGCAGTCCCACTACTGGATATTTACCCAATGGAAAAAAAAAGATATTTTATAAAAAAGACACTTGCACTCAAATGTTTATAGCCACACAATTTGCAATTGCAAAGATGTAGAAACAACCTAAGTAGCCATCAATACATGAGTGGATTAATAAAATGGAGTATATGTATACCACGGACTATTACTCAGCCATAAAAATAATGGTGAACTAATACCTTTTGTAACAACCTGGATGAAACTGGAGACCATCACCCTTAGTGAAGTATTGCAGGAATGGGAAAACAAACACCACAGGCACTCACTATTAAATTGGAACTAAATGATCAACACTCATGTGTACATACGGTAGTAAAATTCAATGGAAATCAAGCAGGGGGTAGGGAGAGGAGGAGATAGGTAAAGTCACACCTAATGGGTACGGTGCATACTATCTGGGAGATGGACACACAACTTCGACTCAACCTGTATGAAAGTAATTCATGTAACCAAAACGTTTGTACCCCTATAATATTCCTGAAATTTAAAAAAAAATTAAATAAACATAACCGAGGAGATTTTGGTATCTAAGCATAATTCAAAAGCACTGTATGAGAGGAGATCAATTCAGCACATCAAGTGAAAGGAGTTGACAAGAAGGACCAAGATGGAAGCCATGGCAAGCAAAGAACAGAGTTTTACAAAGACTAGTTTATTTGCTATAAGGGCCACACTGGGGAGTGTTAAAGAGTGAGTGGGAAGTGAGCAACGGACATTGCGTGTATGCAAATCTTTTGAGAAAAGTGGCTATTATGGGCAATACAAACCTAACTAGGGTAAGGTAAATGAAGTGAGAAATATGGTTGACATACATACGAGAAAGTATGTGCACATGAGCACACACACATACACACACATTCACTCACTCACACATACGAAAATAGTCTATGAATACTGAACAGATATTTGATGGAAGGTAGTTAGAAAATAAACAAGAATAGGTCAGCAAAAAGAAAAGTTATAGGAAAATTTTAGCAGTTGATATGAAACAGTGAAAAGGTCTGAATGAATAGAACATTTATTCGTTGTCAATAATACACTAGGGATTTACTATCCCCTTTCACTTTTCTCCTCTTTCCTCCCTTCCTCGTTTTCTTTCTTCCTTTCTCATCCTCTTTTTCTCCCTTTATCTTTATTATAATAATGGGAATTATAAGGAGGTAGAAACCCTTTGACATCTCTTTCCTCTGAAAATTCATGGGAAGCAAGCTTTAGTGTCACAGAAAAAAGAGGAAAAGAATGTGAAACATACTACCAAAACATATATTTCTTCTTCCTGTTGTCTCCAGGAACATTGGAGAGTTGAAATGACCCACATAAAATATCTTTTTCCTTTTGAAAAGAAGCAACCATTTAAAAGGCTATTTGAGACAAATTACCTTCTAAGGAAAAATATTTGTTGGAAATGGTATGTTTATTTTTTTTCCTGTGGGTGAGTGGTTATTTTTTGGTTTATTTTTTATTGTGGACCTACTTTCTAGTCACATAGAATGACTGAAACCTACAGCATTTAGTTTTATAAGTATGAGATTGAAGCACCTGAATTCAATTTACTAGTGTTTCACAAATTATATTCAGGGGACCAGAAGTTCCACTGAATATTGAAAAATGTTATTTATCTAAAAAAGGAGATTTCTTAGTTGCATATGTTTTAGAAATGCTAGATCAAAATAAATATTCTTTTTACTATGAATTTCTAAGAACCCTTAAGATTTCAGTGCTTACAGTGATTCTCTAAGACTCTGTTTGATGTAAATAATTACAAAAATTGTTTTACTTCATAAAATATTATCTACAGAACATATCATGAGATTCGTGTTTCAAGGAATTCATATCAAGAGAAAAATATACCAACAAGTACTTATATGTAAAATGAAATTTATGTCTATAGTTCTAAATAGCATTTCTTTATATTGGTCAGACTGAAAAAAGAAGCATAATTTCTTGAGGTAAAATTGATATAAATATCTATAAATATATAGATATAAATATCTATATATCTATAGATATATCCATCTATATATCTATCTCTCTATATATAATTGATATAAATATCTATCATGATTTTTCTGCATGTCTTCTGTTTTTTTGATCATGCATGTAACAATTTAATTGCATGTTCTACATTCAAAGGAATAAGTTTTTCAAGTTATATTTTAGATATTTTTATTCACTTTTGCCAAACATTTCTCATTGCTTGAGAACTAAACAATTTTATTTTATTTTCCCTTGTCTCTTGTAGATTAATTGTTGGCAATGTGCAATTATTAGTAGATGCTTTGACTAATTGTGCTTGGACTAATACCAGTTCCCTATTAGTGCACTTTGGCCTTCTGCTTAGTGGAAATTTCACCCAATATGTTCAGATTCTCTCCCAACAAGTTCACTGCGATTCTAGCCCAGCTTATTAAAGATACTTGGAGAATGCTCTAATTCAGAAATAGTAGCAATTATGCAGAAGCCAGTGCTGCTCCCTCGCTCTCAGTAGATGATTTCATTACCTACTGACAATATCCAAAACCCCCTCTTCCCCTCCTTTTATGTTTCATCCACACTCTCATATTTCTGCCTTTTCTACACAATTCTCTCCATCTCTAGCTATTGAAAATGTCCCTTCATTCAAGTTACTCTTCAAATGAGACTTCTTCTAAGAAGTATTCCCTAATACTCCAAACTAGGATTGATAGATTCCATCTTTTTTTCCCTCTTTATACTTTGCATTTCTTTTCTATCTCCTTAACTACATTATCTGTTTTGTTTTTTTTTTTTTTCTGACAACAAGAAGCATGCTTTTTTCCCCCCCTCTGTATTACCATCCCTTTTCTTTGTCTAACATATACAGGAATTCAGTAAATTTTCTTGACCTGAACTGATTTCTCTCAATAAACTTTTATTCCTTGTTTCCTTTTGGAAGACATGATTTTCTTCTGAAGTATTAGCACTTCTGATACTTAAGGTCCTATTTTTTTAAGTTGTTTCTTTCTTTTATAAGAGATTTCAAGTTTTTATTCTCAGTATGACAACTCAAGGAAAAGAATAGTTTTCCTAAATACTTTTCATTAGTAAATGATTGCAAAGTGCTTTTCAAGTGTAAAGTGCTAAGACACATGTGGTGAAATAATACTGAATGTAATTGAAGTGGAGCACAATTACCTAGTGCAATGAAAAACAAAATGGTATTAGGATTTAAGATACCACCTCCTTCAATCTCCACAAACACCAGAGTGACTATAATCAACAATAAATCATTTTTATAAATTCTAAGTAACACACTCCTACAGTTATTCATTTTAAATATACTTTATTGCTCTTTAAGTTAGGCTCTCTCCAATCTGGGCTCTCATTTTAGGAATACACAAAGTCTTATAACAAAATCTATTCTTTAATATTTAAAAGACTTTCATTTTGTCATAGAATATGTCAGTCAAATAATTTATGATTTTGTGATTAGATTTTTAAAATGACATTATTTTAATTCTGCAATTATAATTATTTTTATATCAAATATATCATTCCTGTGTTTACTTTATTAGTCCAAAGCTATTGTAAAAAAATTAGCAAATAATCCTCTAAGATAGGATTTATGAATATACTGAAGAAAAAAGTGTTGGAAGTATTTGTATTCTTAAAAACTTTAGTGTGGAGCAGGGATCAAACAGGAAATCAAATTTGAAATGATAGCTGTAAATAAAGTATAGGAGCATTTTTTAAAAAACAAAAATCTACGGAGTACATGGTAAAACATTTGAAATCCACAGTGAACATTATTCCTATTTTCACACACAACTATTTCATTTACTTTAAAAATGATGAGAGTAATAGGATGTTACGTGAAATTTATTGAAAATACTTTGAACGGGAAATTTGACTAACACCTAAATAATGTTATTAAATAGAGTTGCATTATCCAATATTATAACCTTATAAACTTGATGTATAGAATCCTTTAAGTAGAAGAGAATTTAGGGTCATCATCTGAGTCAATATCTAATCTGAAGAAGAAATCTTTTCTATAACTAACAGTCTTTCCTTGAACATTTCTGAAGTTAGGAATCTCTGCTTTGTTGTTGTTTACTTGTCTGTTGTGTTTTGTTCCATTTGTTTGTTTTCCTGATTTATGAACTTTATACATCTTATGGATTTTTTAGAGCCAATTATACCTGCTATAATGTCTGCTAAGTATTGCTTATTCTACTTACCAAAAGTATATAGATTAAGTCAAACCTGTTTATCCACATAAAGGTATTTTAAAATACAGAACTACCAGATTTAGCAAATAAAATTACAAGATATCCATTTATATGTGAATTTGAGATAAACAGCAAATAACTTTTATGATAAGCATTTCCCATGCATTTTTCCCATGCAATTTTGCATACACTTATACTACAAAATTACTCACCATTTTTATAAAATTCAAATTTAACTTAGAATTCTTTATTTTATGTGGCAACCCTATTCGAAAACAGTTTCCTATTCTAACATTTTCTAATCTCTTCAGGTTTAGCCTAAATAGATACATTTAAATTACTGGAAAATGGCAGTCTTATGTGCTTTCACCACTTTATAGCCTTGGAAATGTTGCATTGATGACTACATGAAATTATCATAATCTTCAAATATAGTCCATGCTGAAAAGAATGTTGTGGGCTATAACTTCCCTTTATCCTCCATCAGTGTAGTTGAAGATTCAACATACCTTTTTGTTTACTTCTTCAAATTTTTGCAAAAATGTCATATAATTGATATACAATATGCTTGTGTTAACTGAACCACTTAATACTACCTATACTCCTAGGTATCATCCTGCCATGCTATAGTATATGATAGATGTTGAACCTAATATCTCACTCTCCATTTAGTTTTATATTTAACTTAAACCAAATAATTTTAGCTGGTGATTGTTTCCATTATTGAAAATGTCTGCTTTTGGAAGGTTTCATAATGACTGCCTTTATAGAGAGCACAACCTTACTGCTTTTAAAATATGGTTAATTTTACAAATGTTCACCTTTTCAAATAGTTCTCAGAAAAACATTCATCTTGTAGTATTCAAGTTTTGATATGAATTAGTAAATCAAAATGAAAATATTCTTATTATTACTGAATTCCCTTTACATTATTTCTTTAAATGATTCATTTTAAATGAGGAGACTCATAGAACCAAATGTTCTATTTCCTCAAAACTGGTTCACATGAGAATTCTTCTACTTTACAATGCATAATTATTGAGAAAGCACTACTTTAAAGCTGCTCTAAGATTTAATCCACAAATAAGCTAGTTTTGTCAATTTATAAGAAAATGTATACCTTACTACAAACTATAGGTATAAAAAGGCATTTTAATATATAAACATTCTGCAATTGACATTCAGAAAATTATTCACTGAAAATGTGGATAAAGCATGAGGAAGTGGCCACAGATTTATTTTGGTTTTTCAGACAAGTTGTCTTTTAAAGTATAGATGGTTAGCATATATTTTTATGGCTTGGAAACCATTCAGTGTAGAATTGTGTACAAGTTACAAAAAAAGTGTAGCACAGTCTTCCTTACACTATGTTAATTTCTAATTTTAGGTTAAAACTTTATTTTATAAAAACCAAATTTTTAATGTATTCACCTGGCACAAGGAAACTAACCCAAGTTTCTATTACATGTAAGTTTTCTAGCAACAATCCTGTAGAAGTGAAACACAGAAGTGAGCCATTTTTTAATAACTCCGTGAATAATTTCCAGGTAGCAATTTCAAAGCTTTTACAACTCTAATATAAATTGAAAATGAAATTTGGTAAACATGTTTTTTTTTATTGTTTGTTATTATAGGGGTACAGATGTTTAGGTTACGTATGTTGCCTTTGCCCCTCCTTCCCCCCAAGTCCCAGTTTCAAGTGTGTCCATCTCTCGGATGGTGCGCATTGCACTCTTTGTGTATGCATATATACGTCCACTCCTCCCCCTCACCTCTCCCCCTTCCCCCTCCATAGATGTTATTCTTATATGTACACTTATGTGTTGTTCAGTTACTACCAATTTGATGGTGAGTACGTGTGGTGCTTGTTTTTCCATTCTTGGGATACTTCACTTAGTAGAATGCATTCCAACTCTATCCAGGAGTATACAAGAGGTGCTATACCACCATTGTTTCTTAAAGCTGAATAGTACTCCATGGCATAAAAATGCCACATTTTATTAATCCACTCATGTATTGATGGACACTTGGGTTGTTTCCACACCTTTGCAATTGTGAATTGCGCTACTATAAACATTCGGGTGCAGGTGTCTTTTTCATAGAGCGACTTTTGTTCTTTGGGGTAGATGCCCAGTAATGGGATTGCTGGATCAAATGGTAAGAAATAGAATTCCTGAACAGACCAATATCAAGGACTGAAATTGAAACAGCAATAAAAAACATCCCAAAAAAGAAAAGTCCCGGACCAGATGGTTTCACACCCGAATTTTACCACACCTACAAAGAAGAACTGGTGCCCATCCTGCACAAATTATTCCACAACATCGAGAAGGATGGACTCCTCCCCAACACGTTCTATGAAGCCAA
>RJWJ010010928.1:0-45699 GCA_004363605.1 Indri indri | reverse complement strand
AGATTCTGGTTATCAGCCCTTTATCAGATGTGTAGAGAGCAAATATTTTTTCCCCTTCTATGGGCAGTCTATTCACTCTAATGATAGCTTCCTTGGCAGTACAGAAGCTTTTTAATTTGATTAGATCCCACTTATTTATTTTTGTTGCTACAGCAATTGCTTTGGGGTTCTTCTTCAAGAATTCCTTGCCTAGGCCGATGTCTGAAAGGGTCTTCCCAACATCTTCTTTTAGAATTCTTTAGGTTTTATGCCTCAGGTTTAAGTCTGTTATCCATCTTGAATTGATTTTTGTGAGAAGTGAGAGGTGGGGATCCAGTTTCAATGTTCTGCATGTAGCTATCCAGTTTTCCCAGCACCATTTATTGAAAAGAAATTATTTTCCCCACTGTATGTTTTCGTCAGCTTTGTCAAAGATTAGATTAACATATGTGAGTGGTTTCATCTCTGGATCCTCAGTCCTGTTCCAGAGGTCAATGTTTCTGTTCTTGTGCCAGTACCAAACTGTTTTAGTTACTATAGCCTGGTAGTACCATTTGAAGAATGGTAGACTGATACCTACCTGTTTGTTCTTTTTACTTAAGATTGCTTTGGCTAGTCAAGGTCTTTTCTGGTTCCATTCAAAGAGTAGAATTATTTTTTCCATATCTGTAAAGAAAGATAATGAGATTTTGATAGGGACTGCATTTATTCTGTAGATCACTTTAGGTAGTATGGACATTTTAACGATATTGATTCTGCCAATACATGAGCAAGGTAGGTTTTTCCATCTGTTTACATCTTCTACAATTTCTTTTTTTAGTGTTTCATAGTTCTCCCTGTATAAGTCTCTCACAGCTTTCGTTAAATATATTCATAGATATTTAATTTTCTTTGAGGCTATTGTAAAAGGAATTGCGTTTTTGATTTGATCTTCAGCTTGACTGTTGTTGGCATAAATGAATGCCAGATTTGTGTGTATTGATTTTGTATCCTGAGACTTTGCTGAATTCATTTATCAGTTCTAGGAGTCTCTTAGATGAATCGTTGGGGTTTTCTAGATATAATATCATATCATCAGCAAAGAGAGAGAGTTTGATCTCATCTGTTCCCATTTGGAAACCCTTAATACCCCTCTCTTGCCTAATTGCTGTGGTGAGGATTTCAAGCACTATGTTGAATAGAAGTGGAGATAGAGGGCAGCCTTGTCTAGTTCTGGTTCTAAGTGGGAATGGTTTCAATTTTTCCCCATTCAGTATGATATTGGCAATGGGTTTGTCATAAATGTACTTGATAATTTTAAGGAATGAGCCACCTATGCCTATTTTGATGAGAGCTTTTATCATAAAGGGGTGTTGGACTTTGTCAAATTCTTTTTCTGCATTTATGGAAAGAATCGTATGGTCTTTGTTCTTGCTTTTTTTTATGCGGCAAATTGCAGCTATAGATTTGCATATGTTAAACCAGCCTTGCATCTCTGGAATGAAGCCCATCTGGTCATGGTGAATTATTTTTTTGATGTGCTGCTGGATTCCATTTGCTAAAATTTTGTTGAGGATTTTTGCATCTATATTCCTGAGGGATATTGGTCTGTAGTTTTCTTTTTTTGTTGTGTCCTTTCCTGGCTTTGGTATCAAGGTGATATTGGCTTCATAGAATGAGTTAGGAAGGATGCCACCTTTCACGATATTGGGGAATAATTTCTGCAGTATAGGTGTGAGTTCTTCTTTGAATGTTTGGTAAAACTCTGAAGTGTAGCCATCTGGACCAGGACTTTTACATTTTGGGAGGTTTTTGATTGCTGCTCCAATTTCTGAGCTTGAGATTGGTCTATTCAGATATTCTTTTACCTGTTCGGTGAACTTAGGGAGGTTGTATGTTTCCAGGAATTTGTCCATTTCCTCCTCATTATATAGTTTTTGGGTATGTAGGTTTTTATAGAAATCAAAAATAATGTTTTGTATTTCTGTAGTGTCTGTTGTGACCTCTCCTTTTTAATTTTTGATTGAGTTTATTAGAGACCTTTTCCTTTGGATTCTAGTCAATCTAGCAAGAAGGGTGTCAATTTTGTTTATCTTTTCAAAAAACCAGCTTTTGGTTTTGTTAATCTTCTGTATAGTTCTCTTGTTCTCAATTTCGTTCAGTTCTGCTTTGATCTTAGTTATTTCTTTACTTCTACTTGGATTGGGATTGCTTTGCACTTCCTTTTCCAATTCCTTGATTCTATTTATTAGGTTGTCGATTTCTAAACTTTCTGTTTTTTGGATATGAGCATTTATTGCTATTAGTTTTCCTCTCAGGAATGCTTTTGCTGTATCCTGCAGGTTTTGATGGCTTGTTTCTCTGTTATCATTTAGTTTGAAGAAGTTCTTGATTTCCCTCTGTATTTCCTCCTTGACCCAGTAGTTAGTCAACAATTGATCATTTAATTTCCATGACTTTGTGAGGTAGTGGGTATTTCTGTTGGAATTGAACTCTAATTTTATACCACTATGATCTGAGAAAGTACACGGTATAATTTCTATTTTTCTGAATTTGTCAAGGTCTGATTTGTGGCCTAGTATGTGATCAAAATTGGAGAAAGTTCCGTGGGCTGATGAGAAGAATGTAAATTTGGCTTTATTTGGGTGGAATGTTCTGTAGAGATCTGTCAGACCCTTTTGTTCAAAAGCTCTGTTTAAGTCCATTATTTATTTGCTTATTTTCTGTTTGGAAGATCTGTCCAGTTCATTCAGTGGAGTGTTGAAGTCCCCTGTTACTATGCTGTTATTGTTTGTCATGTTGTTTAGATCAGACAAGGTTTGGTTTATGTAACTGGGTGCTCGTGTATTGGGTGCATAGATATTAATGATTGTAAACCCTTCTTATTGGATCTTCCCTTTCACCAGTACATAGTGGCCATTTTTGTCCTTTTTTACTTTTGCTACTTTAAAGCTTATGTTATCTTAAACTAGTATAGACATCCCTGCTTTCTTTTGACTTCCATTTCCCTGGATGACAGTTTTCCATCCCTTGACCTTTAGTCTGAAGGCATCCTTGTGGATTAGATGCATTTCCTGTATATAGCAGATACTAGGCTTGTGGATTTTTATCCACTCTGCCATCCTGTATCTCTTCAGAGGACAGTCTGGGCCATTCACATTTATTGAGAGGATTGAGATTTGTGGTAGATTTCCATTCATATTGTTGGGTGAAATCCTGTTGTTTTGTTTTGCTCCTTGAGCCATCATGAAGTCCACGTTCTAGGCTTTAACTCTTGAATTATTTTACTTTGAAGAATGTCTATTATGCTGTTCAGTGTGTAATTCAGGTCTCAGTACTTCCTGTAGGGCTGGTCTGGTCTTCGCAAAATCCATCAGTGATTGCTTCTCTGGGAAGGACTTTACTACTCCCTCATAGATGAAGCTTAATTTTGCCAGATAAAGAATTCTGAGTTGGGCATTTTTCTGTTTCAGTAGATTAAGGATAGGGACGCAGTCCTTTCTGGCTTGTAGGGTTTCAGTTGAGAAATCAGCAGTTAGTCTGATGGGCTTTCCTTTATAGGTTATTTGTTGCTTTCATCTCATTGCTCGGAGAATTGCTTCTTTCGTGTTTACTTTGGTCAGTCTAATAACTATGTGATGTGGTGATTGCCTTTTCACATTGAGTCTCCCAGGAGTTCTGTGTGCTTCTTGTATCTGGATATCTAGATTTCTGGCCAGGCCTAGCATAATTTTCCTTCAGTATTCCATGAAATAAGTTTTCCAGCCCTTGAGTATCTTCTTCTTCTCTCTCTGGAAGATTGATGATCCTAAAATTCTGTTTCTTTACATAATCCCACATTTCTTGTAAGTTTTGGTCTTGTCTCTTGTTTCTGAGTTCCTTTTCTTCATCTGATTTGTTCAGCACATAGACATTATCTTCAAGCTCTGAGATTCTTTCCTCTGCATGATCCATTCTGTTCTTGAGGCTTTCCACTGTGTTTTGAAGTTGCTTGAATTCCTCCTTCATTGACAAGATTTCTGTTTGGTTTTTCCGTAGTATTTCAATTTCTTTGGAGAATTTTTCATTCATTCCCTGGATTGTTCTTGTGGTTCCTTTATGTTGGGATACTTTTTTTCTCTTCAATTACATTGAGTTTCCTTACAATCCATAATCAGAATTCTTCCTCTGTCAGTTTGATCATATCATGTACGTTGATATCAATTGATGGAGATTGAATATTTCCTTTTGGAGGTGATTTTTCTCTCTGATCTTTCATGTTTCCTGTGTTCTTTTGCTGATCTTTCTCATCAGGCTACTTTTTCAAGGACTGGAGGTGCCATGACTGGTTTACAAACTTAATTTTGGTACTCCAAAGGGATGTTCCTTGGCAGAGCTGAAGAGATGTGCTCCAGTCCTGTGCTGCCTTGGTGGGGTTTTAGCCTGTTGGGTTATCTCTGGCTTGTTGTCTGCTCCTTCTGTTTATGGAGATTAGTGAGTTTCTTTCCCTTGCTTAGATTCCCAGGAGTTGGGACACTTTTATGTGTGTGATTCCACTATCGATTACTTGGTTGAGGTAGAAGGTGCTGGGTTTAGCTATGAGGTTACTCTCTCTTTTGTCACTTGTATTTTGTGTGGAGGAGTCAGTTGTCAAGGTATTCCGGAACCTTTGTATTGAGCTCTAAAACCCTAAATGGGACATACAAGAGCCTGAGTCTTTGAGAAATGTTTTGCCATTCCCAAGGGCTACTTGAGCCTTGTTACCACTTTAGATGTGGTGAGAAGAGCAGCAGGAATCAGCATTCCTAAGAGAGTATACTTCAGAAATTGCTTGATCTGTAGCTAGGAGAGAGTTGCTAATGTTATTCAGGGCTCATTAGGCACTCTTGCAGAGGAATTCCTGATGGGTGCGTCAATCGGTGCAGTTGCTAAGGACTCTGGTTGAGATTTTCCTTCCCACACCAATAGCCCCTAAGATGAAAACAGCCTGGGCACCAAGGACAAGCTTTTGTGTTATGGTCTTATGAGATGATCAAAACTCATCAGCTATATCACGTCAACAAATCATCCCCTTTTGCTTAGATTCAAGGTTGTACAGATTCAGGCTAGTCCTATGGGGAAAGTATTTTTTCTCCTTTCTCCCTACCTTCAGGGGCAGACTCTGTCCTGGAGGGCTGTGGGAGGGGCGTTGGCTGAGACTGCTGCAAGTCCCGGCCAGGAAAACATCTTCTCTCATTTCTTTCCTCCTCTAAGGGTGGGTTTTGACCTGCCAGAGGGGAAGATAACCCCCCAGACTGGGGGAAGGGCACTTCCTGGGGCTACCTGGTGTCTCAGCTCAGGAAGTGGCTATCCTTATTATTCCAGCCCTTCAAGGGCAGGTTTATCTAGTTGGTAAGAAGTACACACTTCAGGGCTGTTAGAGAAGCCCTGCCTAAGGCCCCTGAGGGACCCCAACCAGAAAGCAGCCTGTCCCACTATTCCTCCCCAGCAGATGTGGGGTCAGTTCCTTTGGTACACAATATCAGTGGTCTGATCGCAGTCAAGGGTCATCCATCACCCCTGCGGGGTCACAGCCCAGAGAACAGCTTCCCTTGTTCCTCTGCACTACCAAAGGTGGGGAACTGATTCTTTGGAAGGTGGTGCCAATGACAAAAGTCACAGCAAAAGGGAGGCTGCAGGACCCCACTGGTAAAACAGCCTCCTTCACTCTCTACTCGGCCCTTCCCATTGTGGAGTCTGTCCGTTTGGCCAGCAGCTCTGGCTACCAAGTAGCAGCAAAGAGGTGACCATGTGTCTCAGCTTGAAGAGTGACCTCCTTGGTTACTAGACACTCTTAGGGTGCGTGCTGTCTCTTTGGTGTAAAATAGCCCAGCTGTGGAGATGCAGCAATCTGGCTGCTGTGGTCATGGGTTTCAGATATATACACACACATATACACACTCGCAGAAAGAGAGTAAAAAGGAAAAAGAAAAGAAAAAGAAGGAAAAAAATATATATATATACACAAAAAAAAAATTAAGAAAAATACGCGTATATAAAAAAAGAAATACAAAAAATAAAAAATAAATAAATAATTTGAAAAAAAATAAAAAAAGCCACCCCTTTACTCCACCTAGAGGCCGAGACAGTCCCTTTGGCTTGAGGTGTGTGTGGGGGGTCTCCTGAGAGAGGGGGTGGTTATGTCGTTCGGGATCACAGCGCTACAGGTGGTCTCCTTCAGTTCACCGTCTCCTTGGCACACAGCTCCAGTGGCTGAATGGAACAGGGCCACCCGAGACCGCCTGGTAACTCGTCAGAAATATTGATCTTTCTCCCTTTTCCTCCCTTTCAAAGGCGGAGCTTGAGTCACCGGCTGGGACAGACTGTCCGCAGATTCGGGAGAAAAAGTGGCTTCTCGTATTACTCTCTTCCTCCTAGGGCATGACCAGCTCTGCCACGGAGGCAGCGGCAATGACTCAGGCCATTGCCTGGGCAACCCGGCAGTTGCAGGCTTTGGGCTCCCCAAACGGCGGCCGTCCACCCACTGTGAGTCAGCGCTAGAGATGACTGTACCGGGTGGGCATTAGGAGCTGGGGTCCGCTGCTGCCATCTCCTCGAGCTGCCTCCCAGAGCTGCTGGCTGAGCCCACCACTCCCCCAACACACGGCAGCTCTGGACAGATCAGCAGGAGGACTCTATGCTCTGTCCCTCCCAGAGCCCAACAAACTTTCAGCGATTTCCATGGGCAGAGCCTCTTTTATTGTGTTCCCCTCCCCTATCTGGTCCTGGTGGTGTCCTGCAGCAAAAAGCCTGTCTCTAAACTCTTCCCTGTGGGCTTGGGCAGCATCCGATCCAGGAAGCGCCCACTCGGGTCAGTCCCTCCCCACTGATGCTGACCCACCACTGGGCACCAGCGAATTCAAAATGGTCCCTGCTCCTGTCTCCACTCCTCACCACTTTGGTCAGTGCTACCACTTCGCACTGACTTCAGGCACTTCCCTGCCTGCGTGGGTATGGGGGTTGGTAGAGGAAGAGTCACCTTCCTGTGGGTCAGATCTCACTGCCCGGGCCAGCCCATCAACGGGCGCGGCCGTCCCACACTGCACTCCCCACTGTTTGTCCCGCACTCTCCGGAATTTGCGGCCGTTTCTCCAGTTCACATTTTTTTCCCGCAGCACTGCTTGGCCCTCACTGCTTCTCTGTAGATTCATGAAGCTGATCTTGTGGGAGAGTGCCTCACTCGTGTGTGGGTGTCCGTGTTCTTCACCTCCCACTCAGGGAGCAGAGAGCCAGGAGGTCACCCCTAATTTGCCATTTTTCAGACCCCCACCATACTAGATTTTTAAAATTTAATTTCCCAGATAGATTGTATTTGTACTTGCTCAAAGAATAGTAGTAGTTTCTGCTTGTTCAGTATAATATTTCCAGCACCTAACCTGTGACTTGGAACATATGAAGTGCTAAATAAATATGTGCCCAAGGAAGAAATGATTGAACATATAGAAGTGATTAGAAAGCTACATTGATTTAATATCATAAGGCTCCAATAACACCTCAGAAAGTCAACAGATAACACTAATTTAAAAACAGAATTTTCCCTTGTTTGTTAATTTAATTTCTTTTAAATTAAGGTCTTACAACTTTATCATAAGTATTTATGTATGAAAGTTTGTGTAAGCTTGTTTTAGTAAAGGGTAGATTTGTATACTAGTATTTGAATATAGCCAACAATGTTCATGACATCATATGAGAGTCAGGGAAAGAGAATCTAATGAATGCCCATGCTAATTTTTCTTATTTTTTGCAAAATGGCAGTCTATATTTGTGTCATGCCCACTGATACGCCTCTTACACTTATTTGGCATTGATATATATGAAATGTAAATCAATATTAAAAGTGTTAGTGGCTGTGCATATCTGCCTTCAGTATGATTAATTTTCAAAAGAAAAAACTATAAGCAGTCAAAATACTTCAAAAATGTAGTTCAGAAATGCAAAGAAGCTTTTACTAGATTAACCAACCATGTGAAAATGGCATCTTTGAACTATTGATATTTATGCTTAATATGACAGTTAACTAAGCTTTCTTTAAGTAAAATGTTTCTATAGAAACTGAAAAGCTTTTCCATAAAAGCTTTTCATTTATAGACTGGACATTTTTATGTATTAAATGGGAGATGATGCTTGCTTCCTCACCTCTTCGATTTTAGGTGCTTGTACTCTTAAATAAAGTGGATTTTGTTCAATTTAATTGCCTTTAGCTTGAATCTGAACTGTTTCTTGTTAAGTTCTCTTGCTCTAAGGTTTAAACTGCTTCTTAGATGTCTTCTTTCATACTTAAGATAAAATTCTTAATTAAAAGCCTTTCTGAAAGAGTTCTGATTTATTGTCAGTTTACCAAGACTATAGAATGTAACCTAATTCAGTGTTACATCTCTAGACTTTATACTTACCTGAAAATATACAATAATTCATTGTTCATCTGACTACACTTACCAAGCACAAGTTGAACATTCTTTGAAGCTTAATAAGTGTATTATTTCTTTTAAGACAGTATTTCAGAGTTGCAATTCATTTTGTAGTTGTTTTATTCCATTGATTCTAAAATTAGCAGAAACTTACTGTCAATTCTTTTGAGGTTTTTATTTTTGAATTATCCTTAAGAAGAAAACGAGGTTTGGTACATTGCATTTTTTTAATCTAAGCCTTATCTATAAAATCTGATTAGCCTTTGGAACAAATTATTTTCCTTGTAATTCTTACTGTTTCATAATGTCACTGAATACGAATATGAACAAGGAACTCTAAATACCACTTTGGAACAAAATATTTATTTGTTTTACTCATGCTTGTACATGTGTATCTGAATTTATCCTAGAGTATTAATGAAAATGTTTTGGCAAGTTGTTTGTCAAACTTTAAAAGCAGGACGTAGGAAACCAAATGATTAGTAATAATTCAGAGAGACCTATACAAGTGAATGCATTTGAAAATTGAATTACAGCATGGACTTCATAATGTTGTTTGTCTATTAGGACTTCAGAATATCTAAAAGGTTTAGGAAATCATGCAGCTTCAATACTGCAGAGACAATGATGAATCTAGCCAATGCATAATCCCAAGAGCAAAAATAAATTACCGCAAAATAAAACATAATTTCTAACCTAACATCATGCATCTATTTACCAGCAAAAGATAAACTGACCGTACACAAACTCTGGGTGTTACCTTACTTTTCTTTGTAAATTTCCTACATAACATAGAAAAACCCCTATTTTAAATGTTTTAATTTTATCCTCTTCAGATCATTTCATTGCATCTACAATCAGCATGCATGAGGTAAGGAAAAGTATTTTTGAACAAAAGGAAAAAGCACACAAGTCTGTATACGATGTTACATTTGCTTGTGTAAGCATATTTAGATGGCTTCTCACCATCTTAACCCTTCCTTTTCTTTCTCACTTACTATTTTTGGTCTTTTCCAATGACTCAAGAACTAGCACTGCATTTTTTTATTATTTCACTCTTCCAATACATTGAACCTGTTCTTTCTCTAAGGACCCATGGACTCCTGTGCTTGAAGATAAAATAGATTTCTACAATTTGATCTAATAAGAAAACTGCTCATCCAAAAGTATTCCAGCCAATATCATATAACAATAAATGTAAAAGGGAAACAGACTTGGAGATGGAGATTACTGTTAATATGATGGGGCTTTGATAGGGGTTTAACTCCTCGCATTGCAGGCATAAGTTGGCCTATAATGTAATCGTGACAAGGACCTCAGCTGAAGAGAGAAGACAGAGGACACACTGCAGCTAAGATGACCCTTCAGAAGTTTCCCAAGTCGAGGCAAAGAAGTGATGTCTTTAAACCCCAGCACCTACCTGTCATTTGATGAGTATTTCCCAGAGACAGAGTTTTTTCTTGGATGAGATGTTCACCTTCAAAGGTGGTAACTCCAAGGTGGGCTCCCAGCTAAGAACTGCCAGCCAACAACCTTTCCAACAGCTGAGGGAATAAATCCTTCAGAATGGAAGGGGAACTATGGGCAGCACAGCATCCGTGATAGGTAGTATACATAAAATGATTCACTTGATTAAAAAATTAAAAAATTTAAAGTTGTTATATAACTGAGCTATAGAAAATCTCAAATGTTATAGTTATTTACATCTGAAAAATGGACGAAAAGAAGATTGTCACCTAAACAGAGTTTATTTTTAGCACCTTCTTTTTTTTTGGACCTTACTCTCCCTTCTTGGTAGTCTTTTTTGTTCTGTCAAATGCCTATTTTCCTTATATTCTCTCTGAATTCATAATCTCTCCTGCCTCGCACCTCCAAATATATTATTTTCTCCAATGTTTTGATGTCAATTAGCAGCCTTGCAGTAAATAATTCTGTTTAACAAAGGTATACAATATGTGTATTATTAACAAGGGAATATCCTCCACAATATTAATTGTAAAGTAACCCTTCATAAGGCAGTTTCCTGTAAAATGAATGTTTTCCATTCTCATTCAAGCCACCAGAACCACTGTCTACTTGCCCTTGACACCTGTGATAGAAATATATTTCTCTCGTGATTACTGCCCTAATCTCATTTGTGCCTCATAAATTCTGATTTTATAGATGAAAGAGGTAAAAAAGGATAAATTCACTTTCTTTCCCAAGGCTGCAGACCTAGGTACTGAACTTTCCATTGCATCTTGATATTTGGTTAGTGTCCCCATGGCTATCACAGTGCTCAGAGCATAGGCAGACTTTGATAAGTATTTGCTGTTATAAGTTAGAGAGAGGCAGGAGGCAAGCAAAGAAAATGACTCAATAACAGAATGGTAGGCAACAAAGTTATCAGAAAATGAAGCTATTTTGTAGCAAAAATTAGAATACAGATACCATTATAAAATTGACAATGTATAAAAAGTTATATTAAAGATTTTTAAAGGTTATATATTTTTGATTATAAGTATTTTTGGTAGCAAGTGAGAACTTGCAAGGAAGTTAATTCACTTTTTCGTCATCATTATATCAAGCTTCCATAGATTCTAGGACAAATGAAAGACCTAAATTAGGTAGGAAGTAGGAAACATTTAGTGGTCTTATTTTTCCCTTTAGAGGTATGCATCTAAGAAAGTGAGAAGTAGAGCATATCTCTGGTCATGTAAACAGGACTGGGTAACTTTAATAATGACTCTAGTGATCTCACAACATCATTTTGCCTTAGGATGGTATCAGTTATGTCTTATAACTCAGCTTCATTGTTTCCAGCTGAAAAATGAAGTGCCTCCTCCGTGGTCTCTGTAGTCTTTGTAAGGACTAATATTCTCTAAATCCATGAATACCCCTTGCTCATTTCTATGTGTATCATGTGTATCTTGTCCCATACATTTTTATATATGTAACTATTTAACTATACACATCTTTATACATGTGCTTTTAGTTGTCTAGTATGTCAAATAGTACTTTGTACAACCTTGACCTCCAAAGTTGTCACTCATTCATCTTTATAAATTAAGACCCAGACACAGAACAAAGGTGATCTGCAGATCGGTGTAATCCCTATCAAAATCCCAAGAGCACCTTTTTGCAGCGGTAGAAAAACTACATCCTAAAATTTACATGAATCTCAAAGGACCCTGAATAACTAAAACAATCTTGAAAAAGAACAAAGTTGGAAGACATATACTTCCTAATTTCAACACATACTAAAAAGCTACAGTAATCAAATGAGTGTGGTACTGGGATAAAGGCAGACTTACAGACCAATGGAATAGAAGACAAAGCCCAGATGTAAACCCTCACATACATGGCCAAATGGTTTTTGAGAAGCATGCCAACACCATTCAGTAGAGAAAGAATAGTCTTTTCAATAGATTGTACTGAGAAAACTGGATATTATAAGCAAAAGAATGAAGCAGGACCCTTACCTTATATCATACACACACAAAAAAAACTCAAAATGGATTAAAGACCTAAACATGAGAGCTAAAATTATTAAACTCAAAGAAGAAAACAAAGGGCAAAGCTTCATAATATAGGATTTGGCTAAGATTCTTGGATATAACATCAAAGGCACATGCAACCAAAGAAAAAATAGATAAATTGGATGATTAAAGTTAAAAAAAAAATCTGCGCATCAGAAGGCAATATCAACAGAGTCGTTTTAATCTGTTCCTGCCACTACAACAAAATACTACAGACTCGGTAATTTATAAATAACAAAAATTTATTTCTCATAGTTCTGGAGGCCAGAAAGTCCAAGATCAAGGAATTAGCAGGTTCATTGTCTAATGAGGGCCTGTTTCTCTTTGGCAATATCTGAGTATCCTCACATGGCAGAAAAGGTAGACGGGCAGAACGAAGTAGGATATTCCCTTTATTCTTGTTTACGAGAGCACTGATCACTTCCCAAATCCTCACCTCTTAATATTATCACATTGGGTATTAAATCCCAATACATAAATTTGGGAGGAATACAAACATTCAAACCTTAGCAAGAGTAAAAAGGCACCTCACAAAATGGGAGAAAATATTTGAAAATCATATATCTGATATACAATATCTGGAATATATAAAGAAGTCCCTAAACCCTATAACAAAAAAACAAATAACCCAATTCAAAAATGGGGAGAAGACTTAAGTAGAAAATTTTCTTCTTATATAAGAAAATATAAAAACATCCACTAAGCACATGAAAAGTTTTCAACCTCACTAAAAATAGGGAAATGCTAATAAAAACTACAGGAGATACTGCCTCACACCTGTTAACATGGCTACTATAAAAAAAAATTTTAAAAACCTAGAAAATAAGACATCTTTGGTGGCAACAATGTGAAGAAATTGGAACCCTTGTGCTCTGTTTGTGGGAATGTAAAGTGGTACATCTGCTGTGAGTGTCAGTATGGCAGTTCCTCAAAAAAGTAAAAATTGTATTACCACATGATCCAGCAATTCCACATCTGGGTACGTACCCAAAAGAATTGAAAGCAGGATGTCAAAAAAGTATTTATACACCCATGTTCATAGCAGCACTATTCACAATAGCTAAAACACAGGAGCAACCTGAGTGCCCATCAAAAGATAAGTGGATTAGCAAAATGCGTTTTGTATTCATGCAATGGAGTATTATTAAGCCTTAAAAAGAAAGGCAATTCTGACATATGCCACAGCACTGATGAACTTAGAGAACGTTGTGAAATGAAATAAGCCAGACACAAAAAGACAAGTACCGTTATAATTTCCACTTACAGGAGCTACTTAGAGTAGTCAAAATCATAGAGACAGAAAGTAGAATGTTGGTTGCTAGAGGCTGCAGAGAGAAAAGAATGGAGAGTAATCATTGACTGGGTACAGAGTTTCAGTTTTACAGTATGAAAACAGTTATGGAGATGGTTGGCAGTGATGGTTGCACAACATTATGAATGTATTTAATACCACTGAACTGTGTACTTAAAAATGATGAAGATGGTAAATTTTATGTGCATTTTGCCACCATAGAAAAATGAAAAAAAGGTGGGGCGGAACATAATGGTACCTGTGACCCAAGCTGAGGTTTGAGAAAAGTTATAACCCTTTCACCAAATAGTTCAGACCTAAGTTTTAAAATTCTTTAATAATAACAATAAACATTTATTTAATACTATTTTATCAGCACTATAGAATCAAAGAAAAATGTAAAATACTTTATTTCAAATATCTCAGAGTCTATTAGGTAAGACATACTAAACAAACAAAAATTCCTATAAAATGAATGTTATAGGTAAATTCTAATTAAAGTAAATTTTATTTTCTGAACTCACAGCCTCATATTAGATTTGTTATTCTTGATAGGTATCTTAGAAACCTCATATTTGAATGATATAAGATACATCTTCTTGGTGATTAATGATTTTTCATTTTTTATAGAGTGATTACAAAGGAACTGACAGTCATTATGTGCAATCCATTTATCTGTCACAGGAAGGGCAAGAAAATTACATTGACTAAACTGGTTTCCTTGTTATTGCAATTTTCTTTTCTTTGCAAGGAGAATTATATTTTTGTCAAAGAAAAATATGTAAATATTTGAAAGGAGAATTATATTTTTGTCAAAGAAAAATACGTAAATATTTGAATTACTTTTTACTTATTATCTTCCATCTCAACCTAATCTCACTCCTTGAGCAACAAAATTCATTTATTTTAGCTGTCAATTTTCCTTTTACTACTTATTTTTATACAACATAATTATGCCTCCATTTCTTTATATATCAATTTTAGATGTATCTATTTACTTCTTCACTTCTCCCCCATTAAAGTTTGATTTAGCTACCTCATATTATCAACCTCTTCTTTTGCCATTTCTCCCAATATTTGTATATCACAACTTGAATTCAATGTGCTTTTATTCTTGTCATGTTATGATTATATAATTTTAGTCACTGCAGATCCAAGTAGCCTTTGATAATTACTTTTCCTTTATATAATTTGTTTATGTTTATGGAGTTAGAATTTGCCTTTTAAAAATAATTCCCTGTGTTTCTAGGAACAATCTTTTACTTATTTCAGAAAAATAATTTATATATGTTACCTAACAATATTCAATTTCCAACTCAAATATATAAGATAATCTATCAATTTACATACTTTTTGTTTTGTTTTCTTTTTCTCACAATCTCTTGTTCTTTTGCTTCAATATGAACTATTTGTTTTAGAGACTTACTATAAATTTTACACTCTGGATTTTTTTTCTTGCTTTTTAATGTAGAAAAACCTGTTACCTAGGTCCTATGTCTATGATTTTCTTGTTTTTTCCCATTTTCCTAAAAATAGGTATATGTTAAACAATTTTTAAGCCCTTGCATATTTGAAGGGCTTTTCTCTCAGAATTGCTGACTGAGAGTTTAGCTAGACATAGAATGCCAGAGTGAAAATATTTACTCCTTATTAAGAAAGCATTGCCCAATCACCTTAGGAGGACCTAGGTGATTGTTGCTGTTGAGTATTCTAAATTTCTGCTTTCCAATTCTTGGGATATAATCCATTTATTTTTACAGGATACTTTCCGGTTTTCTATTTATCACTTGTCTTTTGAAATTTCACAATCAGATGGTCTTTAATTTTGATTTTCTGTCACTTCCTCTAGTTCAATGAAGGAGAATGCCATGTTACTTAGTTAGTGTTAGACTTTAATTAGGTGATAAATAGCTTGTCTTTGTTAGCAGAGCTAGAAAAACTCTCAAGATCAGACCTCGAGCAGGCAAAAGTGTTTTCTAAATTATAATAATTTTGGCTTTGATTACTAATTTTTAACATTTTTCTATTAAGTGATACTGGCTTTATTTTTATGTTAATAACTTCAAATTGCTTTTTAGAAATATTCATATCAGTCAAAATGGTAGTCCATAAAAATATTCAGGGAGGAAAAGAGGATAAGCACGTCTAGCCAAAATAACAAGATGGTACATGGAGTTAGCAAAATGTACAAAAGATATCTGAGAATGACTGACAGTAGCTATAGAGCTGTGGCCCCGACCCCCAGCTGCAGACTGGTACCCACCTGTGGCCAGTTAGGAACTAAGCCACACACAGCAGGAGGTGAGCAGCAGCTGAGCACAGCGAGTGAAGTTTCATCTGTATTTACAGCCACTCCCCATCACTAGCATCACCACCTGAGCTCCACCTCCTGTCAGATCAGCAGAGACATTAGATTCTCATAGGAGTGTGAACCCTACTGTTAACTGTACATGTGAGAAATCTTATGAGAATCTAATGCCTGATGATCAGAGGTGGAGCTGAGGCAGTGATGCTAGTAGTGGGAATGCCTATAAATATAGATTATCATGAGCAGAGAGATTTCACTGCACAATAAATGCAATGCAGTTGAATCATTCCAAATCCATCCCCTGAGCCGGTTCAAGGAAAAATTGTCATCTGTGAAACCAGTCCCTGGTGCCAAAAAGTTGGAGACTCCTGCTATAGAGGTAGCATTCCACTCTATTGCCTCTGTCCTTTTGTGCATAGGCCTAATAATTCCAGTGCTTAAGAGTCATAGAATTTCCCAAAACTACTTTCCTGTTTTGTGCAATAGGTACATTGCAGTTCAGTGTCCATATTTTTGTTTGAGCTTTTATAGCTTCACAGCAAAGGGAAGTAGGATGTGATTAGCTCAGCATCATTTTATAGCAATGATGCTGTGACTTTAGGATTAGCTGCTACTTGCTTTTCTGTTTGTTTCTATTACAACTCTATGGGCTCAGAAAATAGTAATTCCTAGTAATATCAATATGGATTACTGATACTTATTTTTGTAATTATTTTATTTTATTTAATAAAATTTATTTTATTTAATAAAAGTTATTTTATTACAAAAGTAATATCAGTAATCCATACTATTTTAAAAAGAAAAATTTCCAGAATTAGAATGAATCACAGAGACTTTGCATTAAAAAATTGACAGTTTGAAATAATAACTTATAATTTGCATTTTGGGTTCAGATACTAATTTTACCATTATTCAAGTGCTACATGCTGGTGTACCCATATAATTTAATATCCATCACTGCTTCCCCATAAACCCTTGAGCAATACATTTTAAAGCACTCCATGTAAATGTTTGATCTGGGCTGTATTTCATGTAAATAATCATTTTTACCTATGACCTAGTGGAAATTGCATATACTTAAATTGATCTAAAATTAATTTAAATTATGTAAGTAGAGTAACAATTTTTTTGCTATTTATCCTTATAAAATGTCTTTTGGCTTGCTTTTAAAGACAGAAAATCTGAGGGTGAGCCTATCACATTATTTATCATAATTGTTTTTGATCTTTTTGAGCTACATTTTGAATGCTATTTGGTCTCTATCTAAAAAGAATAAAAGCTTCTAATCAGTATCTTCAAGACATTGAATGCTTCCTCTGTCTGTCATTTTGCTACTCTTTGGGTTTAAGAATAATAGATATTAACTGGAGATCAGAGGAAACAATTAACCTTGAAAAGAGGCACATAGAGCTCTAGTTAATGGAAATATTTCCTTTAATGGAAATATTTTTCACATGAATACATGACCTTAAAACACATCTTGGTTACCACACCATAGTAATAGGAATTTCTATTGAATGGCTTCGGGCAAATAACAAATCAATGAAATGATCAAAACCTTGTTAGTGGAGAAGCTCCTAATACTGGGCCATGCAGAGAACTTTGTCACATTGATATATACAGCTTAGTGTAAATTGAAAGACACTAATGATTTCTTTTCAATACAGAGCTTAACCCTTTGTAGGATAGGAGATGGCATTATTAGAATTGGAATATACAGCATATGTCTTTTGTCCACTTTTTGTTTTGTTTTGATTTTTTCTTGCTGATTTGTTTGAGTACTTTGTAGATTCTGGTTATCGGCCCTTTGTTGGATGTATAGCATGAAAATATTTTCTCCCATTCTGTAGGTTGTCTTTTCCTCTATTGATTGTGTACTTGGCTGTGCAGAAGCTTTTCAATTTGATCAGGTCCCATTTATTTATTTTTGTCATTGCTATGATTGCTTTACAGAAATTTTTCAAACGAAGATAGACTAATGGCCAAAAATCACATGAAAAAATGCTCAACGTTTCTAATCATCAAGGAAGTGCAAATTGAAACCACAATGAGTTGTCACCTAACTCCAGTGAGAATGGCTTTTATCAAAAAGTCCCCAAACAACAGATGCTGGTGAGGATGCAGAGAGAATGGTACACTTATACACTGTTGGTGGGACTGCAAGCTAGTACAGCTTCCATGGAAAGAACTATGGAGATACCTCAAAGAACTAAAAGTAGATCTACATTTTCATCCAGTGGTCCCATTACTGGTTGTTTAACCACAGGGGGAAAAAAGGCATTTTATAAAAAAGACACTTTCACACAAATGTTTATAGCAGCACAATTCACAATTGCAAAGATGTGGAATTAACCCAAGTACCCATCAATACGTGAGTAGATTAATAAAATGTGGTATATGTATACCATGGAGCACGATTCAGCCATAAAAGAAAGTGTTGATCTAGTATCTTTTGTAACAGCCTGGATGGAATTTGAGGCCATTATTCTGAGTGAAGCATCACAGGAATTGAAAAACAAACACCACATGTACTCAATACTAAATTGGAGCTAATCGGTTAACACTTATGTGCACATATGGAAGTAAAACTCAAGGGAAATCAAGTAGGTGGGGGGGGAGGAGCGAATGGGTAAATTCACACCTAATGGGTACAACGCACACTAACTGGGTGAAGAACACACTTATAACTTTGACTCAAACTGCACAAAAGCAAATTATGTAACAAAAATGTGTGTATCCCCATAAAATTCCAAAATAAAAAAATAAATATATGGTATACAACATTTAATATTTTAAAAGCTGATGATTTTTGATAAAATATACTTTCCTATTTTTTTCTTACTCAGAATATTTTATCTTATTATTATATGCTCACATTTTGTTTTGTTTTGATTTTTTTCCCACTGTGCTCATAGTATCAACTTTCAGGACCTTAGAAGACGGATACACATGCTGCTTACTAAAATAGTTTTTATTCTGACCTACGGGTTAGGACACTGATGCTTCATTGCAATGTAGGGCTAGGATGGAACAGTATTCACATCTAAATCATGCCTAGTCAAACTAATTTTTTCAAGCTCTAGTGTGTATAGGAATCACCAGAGGGCTTGTTAAAACAAAAATTGCTGGGCCTAGCACCAAAGTTTTTGATTTAGCATGTCTTAGGTATTTTAGTCCTACCAATTTCCCAAGTGATACTGATGCTGCTAGCTAGGGATCACACTTTAAGAACAGCAACTCAAACGTTGATCTTTTCTAGCCACTGGTACCCCTGCATCCATCCATCTGCTCTTTATCCTTTTAACTAGCATTTATTCAATATTCAAAATTCAACTGGCAAGCCACTTCCTGTGGAAAACTTTACAAACTCCTCTAGCTTAGATTTGGTACCTGTATCTGTCACGTCTACTCAGGAGACAGAAACCACACTGTAATTTGGAAATAGAAAGTTTAATATAAAGAATATTAAGTGTAATAGGGTATTGGAGTAATGTAGGCCTAGCAGTAAGAATTAAAGAGAACTCTAAAGGACAGAGGAATAGCAGCTCTGAGGAGCAGCCATTGCTCCAAGGGCTGTGAGCCAGACCTCTATTAGAGAGGACACGTGCACAGCTCACTGAATGGCAGAGAAGTCCCTCTGGTGCTGCCCCAGTGGAACTTGCTGGAAATCCTCCCTCTAAGGTAATGGTCCCCAACCTTTCTGGCACCAGGGAACGGAACAGTTTCATGGAAGACAATTTTTCCACCGACTGGGGGTGCAGGGGTGAGGAGGGGGAGGCAGAGCTCAGGCGGTGATGCAGGCTGCCAGGGATGGGGAGTGGCTGCTAACAGAGATGAGGCTTCACTTGCTTGCCGCTCACCTCCCGATGTTCCGTCTGGTTCTTAACTTTCAGGGAAGACAATTTTTCAGCTGACTGTGGGGGGTGGGGGCGGAGCTCAGGAGGTGATGTGTGCAGCCGCCAGGTTCCTGACAGGTCACAGACAGACCAGGCACAGAGCGGGGGCTGGGGACCACAGCTCTAAGGTACCAGGGAAAGTATTTTCAGGAAGGACATTCACGTTTGTGCGCTGTAGAAGCTGGGTGTCACTGAAGTTGCACATGCTGTAAGAGCCTGTGCTGAAGTTGCCCCTGCCGCGTGAGCTGAACACTGGGTGCACTGAAGGAGTGCAGAGAGAAGTACAATGGGATCAGGAAGGAAAGCCCCTTCCTCTTGCAATATGTCTTCAGCATCCACTACTGACAAAACTTAACATTGTGCCGTCTTGGAAAGGAACAGTCCTTAAAGGACCCATGGTGAATTCTCCGAGAGCAGGCAATGAAGGATGAATTCGGGGCTGAGAGCCAATAAATTGATAAATGGCATAATGTCCCTCCTATTTGATATGGGTGACATATTATATATTCAAAAATATATGTTGAACTGAACTCCCATGGTACCTGTGCATATTTTATTGATATATTTAATGATTTATTCAATAGACATTATTCAATACATAATATCATTTTATATGTTACATTATTATTTTATCCTCAGTACTCATTAGGTATCTGGAACATATGCTGTTAAGAGCTCAGTAAATATTTATAGACTGCATGACTATCACGTAATAAAAATGCCAAGTCAAATATTTTGAAATGACTTTAGATGTGTATATTCTGGCTTTCAGAGAGAAGTAATAAATAAAAGTGTAAATAGGTAGAAACCTATATAAGCAGCCATATCTGTTAGAATTTCTGTGCTATAAAATTTAGAAAGCTTTACTTAAAGTGATCTAAACAACACAGAAAATACAATATATTCATGTAGGTTATATGTTAATCTACAAATGGTGCTATTTTCAGGTAAGAGTTGATTTAGCAGGTCATACATACACTCTATAGTTATGGAAATGAAGCTAATAACATATCTTAGTATGTTTAATATGGTCATCCCCTTGGTAGATCCAGATTCTATCTTAATATTTGCAAATTGCTCTATGTGTTACAGTCTCACATCTTATCACCTCACTGTTCAAGGGGAGATCCAGTTTGTCTTCAGCATTATAAGCAAAATCCAAAGTATCCACCACATAGGGCTGGCTTAGGTTGCATGCTCACCCCTGATCTAATTTAATCACTGTATGCAGGAAGACGAGGTGCATTAGTTGTCTTAGCCCTGGGATAAGTGCCCATACTATGTACTTGTATTTAAGAACCATGCTATAGAAATATTCATGAAAACAGTTCAATAAGTGGACATATAAGTTGTTCAATTTGAATGAAAATCAGCTATTCATCAAAAAAATATGGTACTTTACAATGGTCTGAATATAGTACTGTTTTACCATTTCTTAAATACTACTGCTATGTTTTATATATCAAAATATGACATGATTATGATATTCATAAGAATGAAAAGAACCTTATAATTCAATCTCCATAAATGAAAATAAAATTTTGGCATTAGAAAGAGGAGAGCTGCTCCATTTTTTATTGCAGGTAAAATCAGAGACAGAGAGAAAGGAAGGACTCTCGTATCTCATCAGAGGAATAAAAAAAATAAAGAGCTAGAGACAGTAACCACATTTATAGTATATATACATATATATTTTATATGTATGTAAATATGTATTGAGTTCTACATGGTGGCACATATATTAACACATTTAATCCTTATAACCACTCAGGGAAAGTAGACAAGCATTATCACCATCTTGCAGATGATACAACCCAGGAGCTAAGAGATTAACCATTTGCTCGAAGTCACACTGCTAGTAAGCCTCACAGGCTGGGATTTAAATCTAGGCAGTTTATGCTCATGGTCTTTTCTCTTAAACACTGTATCATATTTCCCTATGAGGACATAAACTAAGTAGAAATGTTGTGGCCCTATGTAAGTAAATGGTATCTCCTTTCCAAAGAGACTAAACTATTAACCTCTCCCTTTGACATGCTTGGCAATTTCTTATGTGGCTAAAATCATCTTTTTCACTCTTCCCTCTTATGACCCTTACAGAAACTCTATGCTTCTGCCAACTTAAATTCACTTCATTCTTGCAACACATTTTGTGTTTTCCCTTAAGCGCATTATCATTGGTACTTCATATCCACTTTTTCGCCTACACTATTTTTCCACTATCTCTAGCTATTGCAAGTTTTCTCACCCTTCTCACTCAGTTCATTGTCAATTCCAGTTGCTTAGTAGACACGAAATAGTTGTACCATACAGCCAACCCATACATCCAGCCAAATTTAAACTCATCATCTTTCCTCTCCTTGAGTTCAATAGCCCACAACCTGTGCTCCTTCTGATATCTTTCTTCCTTGAGCTAGCTAAGGTCTCTCATTCACTTGGCCTGTAAAAGTACTCTACGGGAATGTAAGAAAAGGATTAATCAGAATGGAAATAATTAATCTGGTTCTTATAAATTAACCCCACTGTGACTATTTAATCTAATCTCTCTCTTTTTCCCACCAGGGTTATTGCTACAGTCTCTTAACTTCTCCAGTTTTATAGTCCTCAATCCAGAGTGTTTTTGTAACATCATTAAAATATACAGAGGTAGTTTGATATGTCAGTGGAACTTAGAATCCTTAAGAAGTCCCTGGCCACAGATTCTCCTTGATGACACAGGACTCAACATTCACTTTGTTTGAATGTCTTCTTTTCACTTTTATTCTTTTTTTCCCCCGAATTTACTCTAAAAATATTATCCATGGTCAACTAATCTGGAAAGTTTGTCTTCAGTCTTCATGAACATACAATATGGGCCTCCCCTTTCTAGTCCCATATATTTTTATATCTATACTCATTAATGTGCATCCAGATAGGCATTAATATCATTAAAACAGCACATTAAAACTGATGCACTAAAATATTTTCCAAATTAACTTTCATACTGATTTTAAATTTGCAAATTTAGAAATTACAGAAAGTATGAGAAAGAGAAAAACCTTATATAATTAATACAATGAGGTAACTACTATTCCTATATTCTTATGTAAACTTCCAGCATTTTTATAAAAAATATTATGTAATTATTTTAAAATATTTTATTTGAAATCTGTTATATATTGTTCATTTTGTGACATTTACATTTTCCATCATTTAAAGCTTGGAAGTTTGAATTTAATATCTGTGGAATTGTCTGATGAATGTGTTATGCCCATATTATGAAGTCTAAATTGTATATTTTTTAAAATTAGTGATAATAGTAATAGTAGTAAAAAAATTTATGCATGGTACCATGGGGAAAATTTCATGTGATTAATCTCATTTAATTCTCACACTAATCCTGTGAAGCAGGTACTATTTTTTCACACATTTTCTGCAGCAGAAATTAGTCTCAGATAGATTAAATAACTTACGCAAGGTCATAGACCAGCAAGTAGGGTATCAGGACTGGAGGTATTGTGATTGCAGAGGAGACATATATTTTTAACATGAAGACCACAGACGCTTTTGCTTCTCTCTTTCCAATGTAGTCTGCAAAATGCTGATTACCTCCTTTATTTGTTAATCTTGGGAATATTTCTGGCTTGCATGCTGAAGCCTGCGGCCCTTCCTGACTTGCTTGATTTGGTCTCTTGTCTCTTTGTCTTAAATCTGCTCCCACAAGGGATTGATGAAAACTGTGATGTATTTGCTCCCCTCGGGGGAAAAGAGATACTAGCAGATTAGTCTCCAAAGGGAAAAATAAACACATAAAGTAAAACAAAAGTAATTATACTTCGTGAAGTTATATTGTTAGGTAGATAGTTAGGGTCTCCGCTCTGCTAGGGACAAGGGTTTACTGCTTTGCTCCACCTGGGAAGAAGGATAAGGGTGGGCACTCGATTTTGGTATTGTCCCTTCCTTAATCCTATCCCAATCAACTGCTACACCTGGGGAAGGATGGAATACTTTATCAATCTGGGAATTCCCCAGCCCAGGCATGATAGGATTTGGAAAGTGACCTAGAATAACCTAAGGGTAATTATTATGTTATTAGCTTAAATCTACATTTTCGTTCACTCCCCCAGGTGGGTTTTCTTAGAGGGAGCTCTTATAGGCAGTTGGAATTCTTTCAAGGACACCTGTTGATCCTTTGGTAATATCCCACACCTCCTGAGAGCACCACCCCCTGGCCCCAGCCCCCCGGACTGACTGGACCAATAAAAGGAAACAATCCAAGAAGTGAGTCGGTTGGTCAGTCAGTGGGTTAGTGGGTCAGTGGGTCAGTGGGTCAGGTGATTGGTGAGTTGATCTGTCTCCACTGGTGGAGACAGACCCATTTTGTTCTACAATAAAGAGCTGTTCATATGAAACTTCTTCTCTCCTGGGAAGTAGGCCCGTTGTATTGGCCCTGCTGGTGATTTTTCCAAGATAATAATCTGGACTTGACACTTTGGTGTGTCTGGTCATTCTTCAGCCAAGAGCACACCAAGGGCAGACTGCCACCCTGACAATATGACACTTCTTGACAGTTCCTTGGCTGCAGTAATACTAAGGCATTACTGTTTAACCATTCAATAGCCATCACAGGCATACCTTAAAGATATTGTAGGTTCAGACCACTGCAATAAAGCAAATATCTCAATAAATTTAGTCACACAAATTTTTTGGTTTCCCAGTGCATATAAAAATTATAGTTGTACTATAATGAGGTCTATTAAGTGTGCAATAGCATTATTTCTAAAAAAGAAAGAAAGAAAGAAAGAAAGAAAAAGAAAGAAAGAAAGAAAGAAAGAAAGAAAGAAAGAAAGAAAGAAAGAAAGAACATACCTTAATTTAAAAAATACTTTATGGCTAAAAAATGCTAGTGATCATCTGAGCCTTTAGTGAGTCATAATCTGTTTGCTGGTGGAGGGTCTTATCTCAATGTTGATGGCTGCTGACTGACCAGGGTGGTGGTTGCTGAAGGTTGGGGTAGCTGCAGCAATTTCTTAAATAAAGACAACAGTGAAGTTTACTGTATCTATTGATTCTTTGTTTCACAAAAGGTTTCTCCGTAGCATGTGGTGCTGTTTGATAGCAAGTTACCCACAATAAGACTTCTTTCAAAATTGGAGTCAATCGTCTCAAACCCTTCCTGCTACTGCTTTATAAACTGAGCTCAAGTAATATTCTAAATCCTTTGTTTTCATTTCAATGATGTTCATAGTATCTTCACCAGCAGTAGATTCCATCTCGAGAAACCACTTTCTTTGCTCATCCATAAGAAGCATCACCTCATCCATTAAAGATTTATAAGTTTGCAGCAATTCAGTCACATCTTCAGGTTTCACTTATAATTCTAGTTCTCTTACTATTTCTACCACATCCTCAGTTACTTCCTCCACTGAAGTCTTGATCCCCTCAAAGTCATTCATGAGGGTTCAAATAAACTTTTTCCAAACTCCTCTTAATGTAATATTTTGACCTTGTCCCATAAATCACAAATGGTCTTAATGGCATCTAGAATGATGAATCCTTTCTAGATGGTTTTCTATTTATTTTTACCACATTCTTCAGATAAATCACTGTCAATGGCAGCTATAGCCTTTTGAAATGTATCTTTTTTAGTAATAAGATGTGAAAATAAAAAATATTCCTTAATCCATTGGCTGCAGAATGGATGCTGTGTTAGCAGACATGAAAACAATATTCATCTCCTTGTACATATTTATTAGAGCTCTTGGGTGACTAGATGCATTGTCAGTGAGCAGGAATATTTTGAAAGGAATCTTTCATTCTGAGCGATAGATCTCAACAATGGATTTAAAATATTTAGTAGACCATGCTGTATATGCATACATGCTGTCATCCAGGCATTATTGTTCCATTTCTAGAGCAAAGGCAGAGTGGAAATTTAGCATAATTCTTAAGGGCCCTGCGATTTTCAGAGTGGTAAATGAACATTGGCTTCAACTTAAAGTTCCCAGCTGCATTAGCCCTGACAGGAGAGTCAGCCTGTTCTTTGAAGCATTGAAGCCAGGCATTGACATCTCCTCTCTAGCTATCAAAGTCGTAGTTGGCGTCAAGTGTAAGACAGTTTTGTTTACATCGAAAACCTGTTGCTTAATGTAGCCACGTTCATCAATTATCTTGGCTAGATCTTCTAGATAACTTGTTATAGCTTCTATACCATCACTTGCTGCTTCACCTTGCATTTTTATATTATGAACCTGGCCTCTTTCCTTAATCCTTATGAACCAATCTTTGCAACCTTCGAACTTTTCTTCTGCAGCTTCCTCACTGCTCTCAGTCTTCACAAAATTAAAGAGAATTAGAACCTTATTCTAGATTAAGCTTTGGTTTAAGGGAATGTTGTGGCTGGTTTGATCTTTCATCTAGAACATTGAAACTTTCTCCATATCAGCAATAAGTGTTTTTCGCTTTCTTACCATTTGTATGTTCACTGGAGTAGCGCTTTACATGTCCTTCAAGAACTTTGCGTTTGCATTCACAAGTTGGCTAACTGTTTGGCACAAGAGGCCTAGATTCCAGGCTATCTTGGCTTTTGACATGCCTTCCTCATTTATTTATTAATAAACATAATTATTTCTAGCTTTTAATTTAAAGTGAGACATGTGATTCTTTATTTCACTTGAGCACTTAGAGGGCATTGTAAGGTTATTAATTGGCCTAATTTCAATATTGTTCTGTCTTAGAAAATAGGGAGGCCTGAGAAGTGGGAGAAGAAAGGGGGACTGCTGGATGGTAGAGCAGTCAGAACACATGGAACATTTATTAAGTTTGCAGTCTTCCGTGGATTTGGTTTCTGGTACCCCAAAATAATTGCAATACTAATCTCAAAGATCACTGATCACAGACCACCATAGCAGATATAATAATAATGAAAAAGTTTGAAATACTGTAAGAATTACCAAAATGCAGCACAGATATGAAGTGAGCACATTCTGTTGGAAAAATGGCACCAGTAGACTTGCTTGACACAGGGTTGCCACAAACATTCAATTTGCAGAGTGCATTGTATGGGGCAAAGGCATGCTTGTAGCCCTGGCTTGGGCCAGGAAAAGGCATTATATGTAACCAAAATGTTTGTACCTTCATAACAAAAAAAGCAAAAGTAAAACAAAACAAAACTGAAAACATTCAATTTGTAAAAAATTTAATATGTCTGAAGCAAAATAAAATGAGGTATGGCTATCTACCCTTATAAACCATACACCATAATGCAATTTAACTTATTTTTTTTTCTGGCCCTACTAGATCATTTCCTTTTTGAGTCATTATTGTATTCTCAGAACTGTCACAATGTCAAGCATATAGAACATTCAAGAAATGCTTATGTAAATGAACTAGTAAATAAACAAATGGATAAGTTATATTCTGGGAGAAAACATGTTCCACAACTACTAAGAATCATTAGCTTTGCACTGTCAAATAGAGTAAATATATAGAGATATTTCATGGTATACCGAGTTTCCAATGTTCAAAACTTGGGATAAATATTTATTTTCTAATAATTACCATATATACAACAAACCTGACTGGATGGAAAGATGATAGTAACCAGTTACTCCACATGTCAAATCTTTTCTTTCGAAGTAGTGGTGCAAAGCTTCTAAAGGATGTGTAGTAACAATCAAGTTCACCTAATCACTGATTTAGATAGACATTACGGGGATCCAACCTACTAAATTAGGTTTCGTTTCTGCAAAACACTCGTCTTTAAAATGTAGAAGTACTTGGCTTACAAAATATACGTGAGATTTACAACCTACCTGCTTGAGTCTACCTAAATCAGAACCATTAACAGAACATCTCTAAAGCAGTGCTTCTCAACCTCAGCAATATTGATATTTCAGGCTGGATAATTATTTATTCTTGGGGCTGTCCTCTGCATTACAGAATGTTTTGCAGCATCTCTAGCCTCTACATTTAGCAGCATTTCTGGCTTTTAACTGGCTCACCCCTAATCTAGTTGCAACAATAACAACAAAAATATTTCTATGCATGATCAAATGTCTCTTAAAGGGAGAAACCTCAAGAATCACTAAAAGTGCTTGTGAAATCCCAGACTGATAGACCCCATTCCCAGAGGTTCTGAGTAAGTAGGCCAAGGGTGGAGTCGAATGTTTGCATTTCTAACAAGTTCCCATTTGATGTTGATGATGCTGATGGCTGGACCTCACTTTGACGGCCACCACTCTGAAGAACAATGCATTGTCACGAAGACATGTTTGGACCCAAAGAAAGATTTGGGGATTTTTTGGCATGGTCATTTACATTTGTTTTGGTTGTATTGGTCTTTACAAAGCATCAGTGGCACTAAAACCAAATCTGTCAGTTTCTCAAAGTCAGCCAAGGACAGTCACATATTCCTTCAGCTCATGCTGCCTTTCTTATGTACAATACTGTGAAGTGAATAAATGTAAACTAAACTACATTAAACTTTACCCTTTTCTAAAACCAAAGTCAAATAAAATTTGATTCTGCTATAGCCATTCGACAATTATCTCTTTATCTCTCAAGACTGAACATAAGCTAATACATGCTGTGACTATCAAGTGAAATATGGGCAATAATGTAATATAAACGTGCATCTTCCCCATATGAGCTTATTCTGATTATATGCTAAACCACAACTTATATTGTTTGAATAATTGAAATCTAATGCCTATCACATATTAAGTATTCTACAACAAGTGAAGTTAAAAAAGAAGCAAACATCAGAATAATTTAGGGTAACTGAAGTTAGAGAGACTATTTCTTGGAGAAGATTTCAGCTAACTGCATAAGTGCTGTGATTCTCCTTCTCCATCTATCTTTGTAGTCTCAGATTAAAATTTAGAATATAGTCAATATTACATTTGCAAAGGGAAAGAAAGTTAAGCCAATTATACTTGATCTTCTAGCTAATTATATCTGGTAGCAAATATTCATAAAGTTTGACATATTTGGTAGCCTAAAGATGAGAAATACATATATTTGGCTACATATTTTGTTTGCCATCAAAATAATGTGTAACATAGATATGTGTGCATAAATATGCTAAACTTACAAAATAAAAGTGATAATGTGATTTTTTCCTTAATTATCAACATTTTCTGTTTTTTGAAATCTGATTCAGTATGCTTCATTTATAAAACTACAAATTAATGTTTTAGTACTTCAAGTAATTGTGTTACTATGCTTTACTAACATAAAAAATTTTCTATGACCAAATAAATTTGGAAAACACTATGTTAAATACAAATAAACAGTTTTACTTAAGTCATGAATTATCTGGATTTTAATATATGAAATTGCTTTGTACATCTCTCATGCCAGTTTAGATTGTAAAATGTTTTTTGAACTTATTTGACCACAAGTATCTTTCTTTAAGATCATCTCCTGGGACCAATAGTCTTTAGGATGATCAATGAGAAGGACTACTTTAAACTTTTTAAATCGTGTTATATCCATAGTCACTTTTTAATCAAGACAAGAGCTACTATCTCTCTACTGTAGTTGATGTGAGAATGTTAAAGCACAAAATTTAAAATGACTTATACTAAGCCACCAGTGAGAAATTTCTGGCCTTAAATCTAGAATTCAAGTTCCGAAGCCCAGTCCAAGTTTTTCTGCAGCCTTCTATTGATGGTTAAGCTATCTTTTCAGGCCCGGATTGCTAGTGTAATCGAAGAGTATAGTCCCTCTACATACATGTAAACTAGAGGTGACACATAAAACAACATTTGAGGGCATGGATATAGTCTGGTTAAAGTAAAACAACTGTGTTCTTGGATCTAGATGAGTGACAAGGAGGGCTAGTCAGGACATATTACTTAATAGAAGTCTATGTTTATTGAAAGCTGAAAGAAAATAATTGAATTTGACTTGAGTAATCACTATTGAGTTATATACATGTTTTTTGTTCTACCAAGGAATAAAAGATATGTTTCTGCTCTGAAGAAAGTGTGCTTTTTTTTTAAAAGCTAGGAAGCTAAACCATCTTCATATTAAAAAATATTAGATGGTACTATACGCTTCACTTATATTGCCATTTTGAGGTGAAAAATATTCAAAAATCCAAAAATAACTAGTAATATGCCATGACTAAATTAGAGCTCTTTCCCTATTTTATAGTTTAGTTGTTTAATTTTTGTCTTCATAAATACATCATAAGCATTTCGTGGGCATGTACTGTCTTTCCTTTGTTCACAATTTGTCGAGTGAAGATCGTACCACTAACTCATGTGGAGATTCAGTGAAATGAGACATAAATGTGATTTGTGACAATTTCTATCCTCCTCCTGGACCTTCTGGTCTATGGAAAGTGTCATTGATAAAGTGTCTTCTCTGTTCTCGTCATTCATTGAGTTGATATTTATTGCTGGCATCCACAATGTGACAGGCAACTACAAAGTCCTTGTTCTTATAGTATTTGTTTTTCAGGGAGACACATGTTAAACAATAAGGCTAATATCTGAAATTTGAGCAGGTTTGTCATAGATAATGAACTGAAAGAAGGTCAATGTGATTGCAGTTGGACAGCAAAAAGGGAGAACTGGGTGAACTTAAATAGGAGTTGAGTTATGTGGGGTTATCTGTAAGGATGTTGATCTTCAATCTTAAGAGCTTTGGAAGACCATGGAAGGCATTTAACAAAGGACATGCCATGAGGAGATGTGGATTTAGGAGACAATATTTGGTGCACTGTAGGGGAGGAATCGGAGAGCCAGAGTGTTTGTTGGGACACTAGTTGAAGGTCTGTCCTCTTAGAGTTGAGTGATAACCATAGGAATTGGACAAAATAACACTACTAGAGAAATAAAATTGATGGCACATAGTTGAGATAGAATATGGTCAATAAAGAAGAGAGAAGGTGTCAAGAACATTGGCCTTTTATTTCCTTTAATGTATTTTCTTACCTATAACATTATTTCTGAAAGGATAAATAATTTGTGTGTTCACATAAGTCTACTTTATAATTTTCTGATGACTAAGTCTCAAGACTTGTTGATGACCAAAATCTAGGATTTCGATACTCCAGTTAGAGTAGCCACATGACAAAGAGACAGTGGTGGGGCTAAAAGAGTCAAGTCTAGGAATAGAAGCTCTTCGGTTTTAATACACATGTCAGGCTGTGGTACCCCAAGGCCAAAAGTAGACACTGCGCTCCAGAATCTTCTAGTCAGTTTAGCCTACTCTGGCTTTCTGCTGGCAGCCACACTGTGTCCACAAGTGAAAAGGTATTTTCTGAACAGTGAAGGTGAGTTTATGGTAACTGGAGTTAAAGTAATGGAAAACATTGAATTGATCGGCAGGAAACAGAAAAAAGGTTAAAATAGCCTCCATTTTTATGTTGCTGTACAGTAGTGAGTAATGTTAATTGAATTCCCCTTGTGAGATTCTGAGAGATTTTTCCACAGGATCCTGTGCTGTATAAAAAGGAAACAATGGCTTGTGGTAAAGTTAATTCAAGCTGAGATACATTAACTGCACCACATTATCGGCTGCTAAGAGTGCTATTAACACACATCACCCACTGTGTATATTTGTGAATTAGGAAGTTTCCTTGTTAATGGAAATGAGACACTTTCCCTGAAAATGCCAAGCTCTGTGGATGTTGACATGGTTTTAAAAAGCACAGAAAGTGAAGAATACTTTTATGCCACATATAATGTGACTCTTCTCCCTTTTGACACAGAACTATTTTTACTACTTTTTTCTTTCTCTTTAGCCTGTTTGTTATTGTTGTTTTGTTGTTATTTGTTTGTTTTTTCTTTCTTTTTTTTTTTTTTTGTGGTGGTGAGGGATCATTTAGAACCAAGTCACACCACAGAAACACTTTCATTCAAATTTACTAACCCATTTTGAATCTTCTAAAATAACAACCACTTGTTACAAAACAGAAGTATGCCTGTTGAGGAATCAGGAAATGCAAGTTCAAATCCTGACTCTGTCTCTGCCTATATATGTATACCTGTGATTACGGGAAAGAGAAGGGAAGCAATATTTACGGAAAGCTTAAAATCAACCAAGAAATAGGTTTGGTGTTTTATTTATGTTTTTTTTTCTTTTGAATTAATTATTTTTTAACCTTGTGATCTCTATACTATTTTTCTCCTCTCTTGAGGACTGAGGAACCCATAGCTCAGAAAATGTCCTGTCACTGATCTATAAAGTAAGTACATAATAGGCCAGGTAAATTCAAAGGCCTTTGTAATATAGAAAACACATACAACTGTATATTTATCCTTCCACTCACCCCTCCTTACACACAGAATCATAGACACTTACACTCAAAGAAACAATTATCGGATAACTTCACTTATTAAAAATAATTCTTTAACTCAGCAACCATATGTGAAAAGAATATTTTAGTATTTTTGTTTGTTTAATTAAGCCCCTACTTACAAACTCAGGCTGTGCGTCAATGTTATTCTACCAGATATTCCTTACACTTGATCAAACAACAAAAGCATAACACTGAAAAGCAATAATTCAAAACTATGTTACTGACATTTTCACACTACATTTGCTTCATTCCAAAAGTGGACCCGGGGTATGAATAGAAATGTAATTCCTCACCAATTACATGGAAACAAATGACAGTACAATTACATGATTAAAAATGAATTTTATTTATGCTTTTCCATGCATGAAATCTATATACTTCCTGCCTGGTTTGTAAATAGGCTCTGAAGTACTCTTCCGAATGTATAATAACTTTCATTGGTGCATTTCTCATAAAATTGCAATTATGTGTGCAAAAATTACCTTCCAGATTCTAAGCTATAGTAATAGAAATGAAGGTGAAATGATATAAAAGAAAATCAGAAAATGGTTTTCAATCGCCCAAACTCTGCGAATGTCTGTATGACCTACATAGATTTATCAAGGCACTAGTACAATAAGAATGTCTATTTAGTTCATGCATTGATTTTTTTAAAAAAAGTATGATAAAGTGCATCCTAATTGACAAATATATCACTAAGAACACTTTGCATTATTATTAATTAAACATTTGGAACACATTCAAATGCAAAATGTGTTATTTTTGGTTACATGCATAAATTTTTTACCTAAAAAAAACCATTTTTTTTTCTTTTTAGGTAAAGAGAAACAAATAAAAACTTCCTGGAAAATTTTGTCTGGGAGAAATACTAATAACAAGAATATAATAAGAAAAATAGTTCATAAGATAAATAAAGTCATCTAAACCAAACTTAAAAGCAAACTATAGAAAATTCTGAACATTTCATAGCATTCCACCAACTTCTGCACATCATTTGCGCCACAGCAGGTAACTGCACACTGCAGTCTGTTTTGTTTTCTTCCTAGGCACACAAGTAGACCACAGTTTTCAATTTCTCCTGGTCTTAGGTTTGATCACATTTTAGTCAATAAAATGTGAGTGGAGAAATATGTGCCCTTTTCAGGCTGGGTCTTTAATCACTCACGCCTCCCTTTCCATCTTCTGTGAATGATCCCGCTTGCTCGTTCCCTTTTTTTCCTTTTTACTATCAGAATGTCAAAGCTTGGGTCAGATTAGAAGTCATATGTTGAAGAAGGAGGAGCCTCTAACAACCTGAGTCCCTAAATAAAAAATGTGGATGAGGGCCACACACCAGTCAATCTAGAATTAGCTTGGACTGCTCATGTGAGAAACAGCTTTTTTGTTAAGCTTAAGCCATGATAATTTTGGGTTTCCAATTTCAAGCAGTCTATATTAACTAACAATTAGTATATTTCATGGTTTCTTGATCAAGATCTACTGGATACACATAGAAAACATATCTAATATTAGAATTTCATCAGAGACAATGAATAAACAATCAGACATATACGTGCACAATAAATAAATAACATCTTTGTCAATATTCTCAGAAAATAAAGGCACTATCTGGACATTATATATTTCCTTGGGTGTCTACCAGATGACTACACTTAAAAGCCCTATCAGGAAGCTGTCAGATTTCAAAAAGTAAAGAATGCGTGGCTGTTCATAAATTACCTAGTGAGAAGACCAATTTAATAAGCAATGCCACACTCATCCAGTTTATCCTCATTTACATAAACAGAAGAGCAAATAATCTTGGAGCAACCCAAACTGAGAAAACTTAGCATAAAAACTAGGTATTTGGCCTAATCTGTGTGATTCAAGAGAAAATAATACAACAAGCAATGGTGTTTTTCTTACTTTAGGCCATTTTTTGTCTCTTTCACTGCTTATTAGCACTTCCACCAAAATTATTTAAGGAGAGGAATCTGAAATTCATCACTCACCAGTATTGATCTTTGAAATTGGTATTATTCCCATCACCCCTACTACCTTTCCTGTACGACCACTCAGTGTCAGTCACGTTTCGACTTCATCACTCCGGGGCATGGATCCTAATTTGAAAAATGGAACCAGCATTGGCAGCAGCAGACACCAGACTGCATTTGCTGAGTGCTGGAAATAGAAAAAAGCCTAAAGATGGCATTTTCAAGCCAATGTTCAATCCATTTGTTGCTATAAAGAAAACATCTTCATTATTAAGAATCCTGTATTGCAAAAAGCTGAAAAACATTCATTAACTAAAATCAATCCTTTCCTTTTATTCCAAATAACATTTTTTGCTCTTGGAAAGTGTTGAAAATTTTTACTGTTCACCAAAATGTATCTTTATACATTGTCAAATAAAATATTTCATGAAAGGGCTTGCTTTAGTTATTACCACATTAATTATTGTTTACTGAGAGTCTCACAGATCTCAGAAATTTTTTAAAAATTCCATTATAACTAATATTTTTACAGATTAAGAATATGCTTGTTCTATGAATCACAGTCTTACAGTATAGCTGTGTAGTCTTTTTGCTGTAATTATATTGCTAGCATAACTCTACTGATATATCATTTGCTAGTTTAATATTTTTGTTAAACACCTATTTTATGCAAGACTCTGTGTCAGGTGCTGGGACTATAAAGATAAAATCGCACAAACTGGTTCCTTATATAAAAATAAACAACACAAACAAAAGCACTGAAGATTGACAGTGTTGCTTAGAAGACCTTGTGCATAAGAACTAGTCTCAAGTTTATAAAGAGGAGAGCAACATTACAATTTGTGACATCTTTAATTTATGTCCCAGAGGTCTGCTTGGTGTCTGAGTGTCTTATCTGAATCTAGAAAGAGAATAACTAAAGAGGTAGAAGATCAGTAATATTATGAAAATATTTTCAGTTGCCTTCTGTAAAATTTTAGTCACGTATTTTTATTTTAATTTATTAGATTCATAAACAATTTAGAATTAGGATTTAGTTAAATGCCATTGATTTCTGTTCTATTTGCATACTTGTTTATATAGTTTTTGATTTGTGATTGGTAATGTAAGGCCAAAGCATTCTTTAACTGCCCCAAATAATCAAAAATAAATTTGTCTGAGACAGCTTAAAGATGAGGCTGCAAATTCATTCTTACGGTTTCTAAACTTTCTTCAAAGATATTTGCAGTATCATTTGTAAGTTAAATATTGGCCTTATAAATAATTAATATTTATAAAAGTTAATATTATTTTTATCATTAAATAAAAATCAATCAAATATTTTATGTGGAAAATTCTTAGGTAGTTAAAGCAGGTATGCTTATGTGAGGGATAAGAAATTCACATCCATCTGACTTGAAAGCAGGCCTGGATTTTATTCTTGGATTCTGATTCCGGTTCTGCCACTATCACTTTTTAGTTCTTTTAGGAAATTTAGTAAGACATTTAAAAATTTTCACACTGGTATATAAGGGAGTTAGATTTGATTCTTTGGCTATTATTAACAATGAAACTCTGTGGTTCAAAAATACTTTACTCAGGAGACTCTTGGATACTTAGTGACAGTTTAAACTTGAATCTTTTCTCACATCCGGTGTAGTAGACATGGCTTTTCTTTTTCAAACATAACTTCAGGGTTTAGAATTAAAGATATAACCAGGATTCTATGTCCTCATAAATCGGAATAAAGATTCTTGTTCTCTTTGTATATTAAAGCTTATCTTCCTATAAAACACTATTCCCAGCATTTCTCCTTTGATAGTTCCCTGTTCCCCAGATCCTAAATTGTCAGAGTTAGTTGCGGTATCACATCCTTTCTTTAGGTGCCATGTGAAGTTTAATGTTAACAGAATACAGAATACGGGAGAAAGTTCCATAAGACAGATGTAGGTTTAAATACACTTTTTGCTGTTTAATGTCTGTCTGGTTTTTTGTCTGTTTGTTTATTTGTTTGCTATTTTTTGAGGAGAAGGAAAGGGAAGTTTATTAATTTGCCAGCAAATGAAGAGGTTGGCAGGCTCCAGTCCCAAAGTACCAAAATCCTGCTTCTGAGCAGAAATACAGAGCTTTTAAAGGTTCTGATCAATCCCATCTTCAGCTAAAATGATCTCATGACCTCCACCTGACTTAATCCCATCTTCTCTGGCACAAAGACCAAAGGATATTCCCCTGCCCCTCCCAAACACTGGCCTGAGGCAGGGATGTCGGTCCTAGTTCTCCAAAAGGAGTGGGGGATGTTTTAAAGAGACATAAAACATTTTTGCCATTTTTTCAAGACATTTCTTCTGTTATATATCCCCCCTGTCAATATTACCCTTCCATATCTATGGAAGGAGGAGCAACGTAGTCGTCAAGGTACTTCCTGCTGAATTGGGGTAATGTTTTAGATGAGAGGTTTATGCTATGTGTGCCATTGCAAAGCTTTGGCAGTATATTTACAACAACAGATTACCAGGAGAAAAATGTCGTAAGCAAAAACTACAATAGTGAGGACCACCAAGGTAAAATGGACCGTTGCCTTGCACGGTGTCTGATACAGGGTGGGGTTAGAAAAGAAACATGGGACCTCTGAGTGCAGAGCTATTAGTTGCACTGTGTGGTGATCCAAGAGACCGGCTTCTGCAAATTCAGAAATCATATACAGCACAAAATAAGGTTTAGGATGACGAACCCAGCAGCAAGACTGATAAACAGAAGAGGCAATGGCCTGAGGAAATCCTCACTAAGGAGTTGTCTCTCCATCCTATAGACAGAACAAATAATCAAAGAAATATTAGTGAAAATATCAATATTTTCATTTTTCCTTTTTCCTTCAACAGATACTTTAGATAGCCTAAAGGCTTGCCCTGCACTGGGGGTTTGGGCCCTCTTCTTCCATGGGACACCTCTTTACTCTGATAATATGGTCCCAAGGTTTTCATTTCTGACAATTTCAATAAGGCACTTCGTAGGGTCTCTTTCACTTCTTTGTTTCCAACCAGGGTGGAGACCTGAAAGAGGCAAACTCATTATGTATAGTGGTTAGCACCTGACCCACTCATGTGACATGTTGCTTTCTTCAGTCATGGTTACATAACCACGCTTAACTTGGAAGTGTGGAAGGAAGACCTAGGAAGGGTCTCTTGTTAACTATTTCTTAGGGTCTCAGCCCAAGCCCACTTCTAAAAGGCTACACTTATCCAGAGGAGGGCCATACCTTATCCCACTTTAGATGGGTCTCCTGCATCAATTCCAGGTCTTTGCTTTCTTGCTTGGTTACCTCTGCCATGGAGGAGGCTCTGTTATCACTCTTGGGAAATGTCCAGGGCTCTCTGGAGTGTGTTCCTGGGTACTGTTGACAGTGGGGTGTCTGTTGACATCCTCACTGTAAGAGGAAAAACTGTTGAACCATCTCTGCAGCTGTCTCTCCACAGCGTCCATCACCAGCATGTCATTCTCTATCTGCTCTGCCTCTTTCCCTGGACTGCCGATGCCCATTGTCATGTTGTCCTCTGAGGCCTGCTACTGTTCCACGCTGGTGTATGTGTGCAGGAACTCAGCAAAGGCCCTATCTCAGGCCAGCAGCACCTGGTAGGAGCCCATCTCGGAACCTCAGATGTTCTCTCCATTCAGGTACGATGGACCTCTATCCAGCCTGAAGAGGTACCTGCCAATACAAGCATAGGATTCTGAGTAAAGCTGCCAATCGTTGTAAGGCTGGACCCCCACGTGTTGGGCTCCCTGTGTAGTGGGTCACCTTCCTGTCCTTGGACCCCAAACACATAAATAATTTCAAACAGGGTCCTCTCAAGTGAAATCCCACCAAATCCCTTAGGCAAGCACACAAACAGTCCATTGCAAACAGGATCCTCCTAAATGTGCCCCTCCAAAAAAATTCATTAAGGCATCACACCCCTAGTGTGTACATTCATTTAAGTGCCTCATAAGAGGCCAAACAAAAACTTTGGGTGGGAGAATGAGTCCGTGAGAATTGTGTCTCCACTTAGCTGTGCCATCCCAAATGGCAGAGTCCCAGTCTTCAGCTTTGGGGAATCTAAATCTAGCTAGAGTATAAAGGTCCCAGAGAACAGATGCATCCTGCAGCTTCCTTAGCAGCTCTGTCATTGGCCTTAGTTCTTTTTTGCCATGCTGGCCACATGCTTGGGCTCAGACATGGCCTGTATAGCCTGGCCCCTCCCCCGTTGCTCCCTGCTTGGCTCACAGAGTACTGGGTGTTGTTGGTGCTGGGATCCAAGCAGCGGATGTGGGAAGGAGCCCCCTAGACCACTTCTGTCCAGGTGGCTTTGCACCAATTGAATTCCTATTGTCAATATTTGCCACAGCTCCTGTGGGGATATTTGCAGGAAGGGGGCTTTGCCCCCCTACTTCATGTCTGAGCCCTGGACTTCAAAAACATTTTTTCTCCTGGGGGCTTCTTGCTACCTGGAGGCTTTTGCAACTTTTGGGCAATGCTCTTTCTAATGTCTTTTCTTTTTTTAAAAAAGGACTAACTGCACATAAATTGTCCTCCTCTGATTATGGGTGTCCTCTGGCCAAATTGGGCTTCCTGCCAGGAGAGACTGTTCCAAACTCTGAGTCATAACTTAGTGCACATGAGACTGGAGGATTCAAATCACACCCTCCTCCATCCCTCGCACGGCAAGAGACATGCAAATGCAAAGATGCCCCTAACATATCTTAAATACCTTGCTACAAAGGCAGACATTTTCTCAGGATTCATCATTGTTAAGAGGAAGTCAGATTAAGGAAAACTCAATTAAGCCAAATAGGAATTCTGCCAAGCACAATACACAGTTGCCCCAGGCTGTGTTACACACGGGTGGGGGAAGGCATCATTTTCTGACCACCTGCCAGCCTCTGTTCGGAGTGCATCTCTGCCCGGTTGAGCACACCCAGAGATGGGGGTGGTCAGGTGGCAGGTGCTCCCTCTCCAGCCCCCTCTCCATGTGGTGGCAGGCCACACTCACCAGTACCCCCTCCTACCAGGGAATCTGACTATTTAATTAAAACAAAGTATACCATTAACATTATCTCAGGCCTCTAAGATTACTATTATTAATAGGTCATTAAATATGAAATGTCTGACCTCAAATAGAACTTAAGGAAATCAGATGTTTCATAGCCAATGCATATGGAATCTCCCAACCACCTGACCCTTGACAAAACAATTCCAGCTACAAGACAATATAATTCAAGGTTTCATACAACAGTTACTTCTCCTCACACTCCAGCATGTACATTGGATTACAATAACACCATTCTTTTTACACGTAGGTTTGTAACTACAAGTTGACCATTCAGCCAAAATTTTTCCCAAGGGAATTTGAGATAGGACTTCCCTATGTTGCAACAATACTCACAAACAACAAACACAGACATTACACAGAATTATTCTCAACACAAAATGCCAGGCCCATCAAACAAATGGGAATCCAAAGGAGACAGATGCCACCCCAAAATGCCCTTCTGTAGGGCTCCAAATGGACTACCCTGCCACAGGGCTGAAAGTTTCAAAACTCTCCCCAAATGGTTTTCCCCCCATTCCCTGGGAACCACAAATGAGCTTCAAATCCAAACCAGTTTCCCTAGTTCCACTCAACTTAGGATTTCACCCCCCAAACCATGCGCCTCCAAACAAACAAACATCCAACAGGAAGGTATGAAAACCTCCCCATATGAGTGAAATTCAGATCTCAGAGTGCACTTCAGGGAACTTACCAAACAAACAAATGGCCATGGCATCTGGACACTTCCCAAATCCGTTTCCTTCCCCTAGACTCAGTTCGGGTTGCAGAGAACTGCATCTGCTTCAGGGAGACAGAGATGGGAATTCCCCAGAGCTAAATCGTACTCTGGCAGCTGCTGGGACCATCTTCTGTTCTCTCACCTCAGAAAAAAATTATTCTTTACCACAAAGACCCATGACTTTGACCTGGGGCTGCTCCCTGCCTCTTTCAGCAGTTATGGGTGCCATTCCACTGGGGCACCTATGGGCCCACCCAGGGATGCCAAATTCCCTTACTGAAAGTTCAGCACTTGTCCCCTAGGGCATGTCAGAAGAATGAGGATGAGTGGTTTGGGGAGATGGAAAGAGAAGTGTATTAATTTGCTGGCAAATGAGGTTGGCAGACTCCCATCTCAAAGTACCAGCATCTTCTGTCTGTCTGTTTAAATGAATCTGAGGTATCATCACTGAAAATAAGTCTCATACAGTTGTAAAAGATAAAAAGGCAAAATGTCTAATATATAAATGTAAATGTGAGTGACCTCGTTTTCATTGTTTTTAATCTTCTTTCCTTCCTTTTTCTTTCTCACATTAAACCCTTTCTAAGAAAAACAACAACAAAAGAAAAAGAAAAACAACCCCCCCCCCCGCCCACCAAAAAAAAGAGGGTTAGTAAATATAAACTCTAAATGTTATTTCGTGTTAGGGAGTAGGGTTATGATAATCCAATCTCCCATCAGTACTTCCTTCTGAACTTTCTGTCTAAGGAAGTATGCACTCTAGAAACAATTGGCAACTAATGAATAAAATTCTAATTAATTGAAAACAGAACAATTTTTAATGCCCTACAATGTGAAGATTGGTTGATAAATACACTGGAGGCCCCTCACTAGTCCAGGAAGGCTAAACAAGCTTTCTATTTAATCTTCTCTCAGTCTATGGTTGCTTGATACATCTAACTTTTTTACCTCTTTGCGAATATTTGGTTGGCATGAAAGGGGCTGCAAAGGAGATCAAAAGGATCAGATAGGCCGGGCGCGGTGGCTCACGCCTGTAATCCTAGCACTCTGGGAGGCCGAGGCGGGCGGATCGTTCTGAGCTCAGGAGTTCGAGACCAGCCTGAGCAAGAGCGAGACCCCGTCTCTACCAAAAAATAGAAAGAAATTAATTGGACAGCTAAAAATATATATAGAAAAAATTAGCCGGGCATGGTGGCGCATGCCTGTGGTCCCAGCTACTTGGGAGGCTGAGACAGTGGGATTGCTTGGGCCCAGGAGTTTGAGGTTGCTGTGAGCTAGGCTGACGCCACGGCACTCGCCCCAGGCAAGGGAGTGAGACTCTGTCTCAAAAAAAAAAAAAAAAAAAAGATCAGATAATTTCTGTCTTAACTATTCAGCCTACTAAGAAAGCATACCCAATGCCTTTTCCATTCTCTGCTCTTTTGTATTAACAATAAGGACCTTGGATAAGGAGAAAAAGAATTGCTCCTCTTGCTCTTCCAAAGCTACAATTTAGAAAGACAGAAGAAATTATCCACTACCTACATATATTTGTTCACCATCTGGAAAAATCTAACACAGATAACTGTATTCTGTGTTCCAGAAGCCAAGAAAATATAAGTTCATTTCCATTATATAAAGGTTTTCTCAAAGAGACTCAGTAAGAGGATCACAGAATAGAAATTTAATTTCTGTAACTTGAGAAGCTAAAATGAAACAGGACAGATTTGTCAAACTTTGTAATGCACGATCAGTTGGCAGGAAGTGTACTCATGCCTGCGAAGAAAGAGAAAGTAACCATCGTCCCAAACCTGCATCGATCTCCCTCCCACATGAGTGGTCATAAGCGTCCTTGATTTTTTTTTTCTGAATTGAATTTTTTTTGTAGGCGGTATTTAGTCATGACCCGGATTTGTGAAATTAATCAATTAATAAGTTTCATACTGGATTTTAGTATATTTGTCACAGAATTCACTGAAAAGAGTTAAATCACAAACTCTTTAGTATTTTAAAACTTCAACATTTTGTTAATGTGGATAAAATAATTAAAAAGAGACACAGGGTCTTAAGACATCTATTGAATAACACTTGCTATCACTGGATTAATAAAATTCTCCACAAATTCACCTATAGTACATGTAAATAGCACTAAACTTTCTTCAACTCCTTCTTTTTTCTTGTTTTTTTTTTTTTTTTTTTTTTTTTTTTTTTTTTTTTTTTTTTTTTTTTTTTTTTTTTTTTTTTTTTTTTTTTTTTTTTTTTGCACTGAGGCAAAATGCTTTAGTAAGTAAGAGTCAGGCTTTAAAACCAGAAAGTCAGGGGGCCTCAAGTTTAACTATTTACTGGCCTTGTGACAACGGTCAAGTTATTTTTTTCTTTCATTACCTCATGTTTCCCACCTTAAACTGTAATAAGATTATAAATGTGATAGTCTTGTGAGTATTAAATAAATTAGTATGTGGAAAATGCTAGGAATAATGCAGAGGAATGTAATGCATACTGCATAAGTATGGCAATTCTATTATTAATTACAGCTTCTTGAAATTCACTCATAACGAAACTCATTGATACATTTTTTTCATTAGACTATAAATGTTATAAGGACAAAGGTTTGTCTGTGCTTCTACATCATTAGTGTTTAGAAGGGCCCAACTCTGTGTACATGTTCAAAACTATTTGCTGAATAAAGCAAATGAGTAAAAGACTTCAATTTTTAAAAAGTGTTTTAAAAGCATGTGGGGATTATTGCTTTTATACTATTAATGTTAAAGCAATAAAAACATGATTGTTTATTGATCAATTATTATATGTCCATCCTTGAAATGTATTGTTTGATAATAGCCTAACAAGAACCCTAGCGGCAGTATTACACTTATCCTCACTTTAGATAGGTAAGAGCTCATACGCAAAAAGGTGACGTATAAGATGTTCAAGATCAACAAATGTTGGAGCTAGGATCTATGCCCAAGTCACATTACAGACAAGATGTGAATTTGCTTTCATCGACAAGGAACATTCTCTTTTTCAGATTTCTACAGAAATCTTCATGGCATAAAATATAATAATTTGAATTGAGCTTAGAAATAAGAACTTGTTATTTCAAAGTACAAAGTTTAAAATATTTTCAGAAATAAATTTTCAGTTATATCTCAACATACGCAGAAAAAGGAACTCAGATGGCATCCCAGGAACAAGCAATTCCTTAAATTTTAAGAAAGTGAGTTTCATTGATTTTCATCCTGGCTGAAGGCCATTTTGAAATAAGTTTGTATGTAGCTCATAAAACATACAATAAAAAACCATCAAAAGGCCAAGTTAGAATTATCCAGCAGTCAAGACTTTCGAGAAGGAAGAAAATGCACAGTCTGCCATCAAATATAGGGTAGGAATTAATGATTATGTTTCTCATGAAAAAAGAAATCAAATAATATCCATATATGTATAGATATAATTGATGTTGATATATGAAAGAGAGGAAGGAGAAATAAAGCTTTTGTTTGTTTGTTTTTGGAAGAATAAGAATTTAGACCAAAATAAAGGATGTAAGATTTTTAGAGCCAATTTTGTAATATGTTTATCAAAAGATTATTTATACTTTATGCCATAGAAAGCTGATATAAAATAATAAAAATTAGAAAAACACCTTTAAGACTTAAAAAGTGAATGAAAAGTAGCCATGGTCAGATACACCTGCTTAATTGGATTGTTGCCTACTATATCACATCAAATCCCTGTTAAGTAGAACTTAAGGTTAGCAAGCATTATTTTAAGAGAAACCATTAGAAATTCTGTAGTAGAAGGATGTTAAAACTTTTTGAAACAAATGTATGATTACATTAAAATTAAAAGAAAATATTTCATCAGGTCAGTAGGATTTATAAAAAAACTATAAGAAAAATGGTGAGAGAGTAAAATATGTTCATCATTCAGCATTCAGCAAATATTTATTAACTACCATCTACCTGAGACTGTGGGAGGGTAAAATTGATTATTTCTTCCTTTACAAAATTTATAATCTAGTCAAGATTAGATGAATTTGCCAATGATTCAAGATATGGGGGAGAAATTACAGAAAAATAATGATCAATAGTAAGACAGGGCACAAATAAGCAAATAAACAAAAGACCAGTCTTAAATTTTGGAATTTTTATTTGCTTTGCATATTTCTTTATTTTCCTTAGGATTATAGAGACTCATTCAAGGACATGAGACAAATCTGAGGATAAAGAAGGGACTAATGCATAAATTGTATTTATGTACAAACTTTCAATGTCAATAAACCAACAACTTAACCAATAGCACTTAAAATATTAGATCATTTATGAAATAGTTTTAGTAAATTAAGAAAATCTCTGGAAAGCACAATTTCAAAAATTATTTTAGGCTCAATAACATTAAAATACCCAATTTGGTATAGGTATTTATAGAATGCAATTATTCATAAAAATTTCAACAAAGGAAAAGATGATTTACTATATTCTAGAAATTAAACTGGTAGTATCTGACAGTATAAATAATGAGCAAAAGATAGTTCCTGCCCTGTGTATGCTCATATTTCAATCAGAGCATGAAAATTATATAGAATGATGCTGAATACATAAAGTCAAAGAAATATGGTACAATTAAGTCCACGTGGACTCAGAAAGAAAAATGTCTTTAACTGTGCTGGTGAGGACAGGGAAGCCTTCCTAGAAGGTTGCTATTTGAGGTGAATGTCAAAGGAAAGGACATTTTCCAGCAAGTGAAATAAGAAAGGTGGACTTTTTGGCAGAGGGAACACATATTTAAATATGTATATTAAGCTTAGGTATTATAAATGGCTCAAAGAAGCAGGATTCCAGGGCCATATGGGAAATTTATGGTAACTAAATTTAGAAATCAGAAGTGTCAGTTCTTGAGGAAACTTGCTCCCACATTTAAGGCATTTGATCAACAGGGAACACTTGACTGCTAGAAATCAGGTTTTAAAATGATCATTCTAGCACCATGGACAGTAGACAGTGATGTACAAGGGAGAAGAAAGTAGAAAAAGAGAACCTTGTAACCAGGTTATTGTGTATTACAATGGTTCAAGAGAAAATGTATAGCAGCATAAAAATAAGGCAGTGCCAGTGGGATGGATCGATGTGATTTTAAGAAGTTGGACAGGAAATTGCCTTTGGTCCAATTAGACATGGGACTAAATGAAAAGAAGGAATCTGGAAGAGTGATTCCACAACCCTCATCCTCACCATTAAACATATATGTTTAGGCACATGCAAACTTTACACAGAATTTCAGGTATTGGTTAAAGTTTAATCAGAGAAGCAGAATCTGTAGACCAATGGTGATGATAGACAGACAGATAGATAGATAGATTGATAGATTGACTGACTGATGGTAAGGGATTGGCTTTCCCAATTGTTGGGGCTGGCTAGGCCAACTTAAAATCCACAGGGCAGGCAGTCAGGAAGGGCTGACTGGAACTCTCAGACATCAATGAACCTGCTGTCCACAGGTAGAAATTCTTTTTTTTCCAAGGAAGCCTCAGCTGCTCTATGGCCTTTCAACTGATTGGATCAGGTTTTTCCAGTTTACTAAAACTAATCTCTCTTACTTGAAGTCAACTGATTATTGACGTGAGTCACATCTCCAACATATCTTCACAGCGGCACTAGATTAGTGTTTGATTGCACAGCTGGAGACTTCAGCCTATCCAATTTGTCATATCAAAAAGACAATAACGTTATAGACCTCAACTTTAAAAAAAAATCTGTTCTCAAATGATTCCTAGATTTTTTGCTTATAAAACTCAGATTATTACCTTACAATTAAGCAAAATAGGAGAAAGAAAAAGGAAAGTAAATAAGGAGATTTTGGGTGAAGATAAAGAGTCATGTTCTGGATAAGATTTTGAAGTCACCATGGAAGATTTAAGATTAAAACATATTTTAATATTTTAAAAGAATGTTAAAAAATTCTTTTATGACCTAATATTCTGTAAGAAATAACTTAAAAGCATGATTTCCTTAAAGTAGCATTGTGTGCTAGAGAGTACAGGCAAGTGATGTTAGGATACCTGGGCTTTAGTTCTTGGTATGTCACTAGGAAATGTTGTGTTTGGGAAAGATATACGTAATCTCTCTGGATTAATTAAGGGGGATAGACTACGTTGTAATGTTTTCTATTATATTAGATGGTGAGTGCATTGACATGATTCTCCTAAGTATAAAGATAGTCAAATAATTCTTCTCAAATTTGGAGGTAGGTTAATTACTAACTCTTTGCAAAA
>RJWJ010010927.1:0-45690 GCA_004363605.1 Indri indri | reverse complement strand
CAAGTGGCCCGACTCCTGCCTTACACACCCGGGGTCAGCACTGTCTCGCATTCTAGTGAGCCTGAGATCCTTTTGGAAGGCACTTGCTTGTCTTATTTGCTAGGCCTCTTAATTTATAGCCAGTTGGACCCCATTCCACTCATCATAGGACCCTCTAATCTTGCTGTAGGACATTGCCATCGTAGCACGCAAACATTAGAAAATAAATTTTGTACTGGAATCATAATTTGGCAGAAGGCCCAGGACCCTCAGGCTTGTAGCAGCTCGGTGCTCTTGGGGTAGGAGGAATAAAACTGAGGCATGGACCCCTGGCGCAGGGCTTGCTGGGCCCCAGGAGCTTGGCGGGGGCTTGCTAAAAGCACTTAGGAGATAATTGGCTCTTGTCGGGGGTGAGTGCCCCAAAGTTGGAAGCAAAACTGTCTCATTGTTGATGTAAATTAGAAAGGTAACATAAAAGTGCTCGTTACAAAGAAAATCAGACCATACATAAATGTGTGTAGAGATAGGTAAACCCCATGGGCCACAGATGACCAGTGTCCATGGAGGGGCCAGGGTTTTAAGTCTTGGTTGGTCTCCGAAGCAGTTTGACCTCCTTGTCTTTCCCGAAACTAATAGTGGCCCTTCCTTTCTCTGCAGAACATGGAGAGTTTCTGGCTCTGGACCTTGGAGGGACCAACTTCCGTGTGCTTTGGGTGAAAGTAACAGACAATGGGCTCCAGAAAGTCGAGATGGAGAACCAGATCTATGCCATCCCTGAGGACATCATGCGAGGCAGCGGCACCCAGGTACGGCCCTTTTCTGACACTCGCACAGCCACGGGGATCCCTCTCAGCTGGAGCTTGGGCTACTCCTGCCGTATTTCATACCCAGCACGTGCTCAGGAACAAAAGGAGTGAATGGAGGGGAAACAGTAAGATGCTAGAATAGAAGCCGGTAAGATGCGATTCCAGTGTTGTCACATCTTCGGCCCTGGGGCTTGGAAGAGGTGGAGTCCTGTGACTCCTAGTCTGCTGTTCTTTCTGTTCTTTCCACCACACCAGGCCACCTCCTGGGACAGGAATTTCTGACCATGAGTAGAACACATGAGGGAGATATTTTTAGACCCTTTATTTGTCTTGGGGTGGGGTGGCCCTGAGGTGAACCTGCTTTCCTTGTTTTAATGCTGGGGTTGGCAAAGGGAGGCTGTGTCCCTGGGCCTGTGGGCATGTTAGCTCTCCTGAGGCTGTGACATGGCTCCAGTGTAGTGTCAGGCAGGAGACAGAGGGCAGAGGCTCTTCCACTGCCACCACCCCATGGCTGTCCCACGCTGCGGTGTTGAAGAGGTTGGGCCTTGTGTTCGGGCAGTCTGGCTGTGTGATTCCGGGCAAGTGATGGCACCTGACAGACTCTCAGTTTATTCATCTGTGGAGAGGGATGATAGTACCCAGATTGCGGTGCAGATTAGAGGAGATGATGCCTGTTCCGTAGTCGGTACAATGCCTGGCTCGTAAACTAGTACTCTTGCTGTTTTCCACAGGGAAATCTGTTTATCTAATTGCATCTTCTTACTCTGCTCTCAGTTTCTGTGGCCGGCACTTGCGTCAGCAATTGCATTGTTGCCCATCATGGAGGATGTGGTCACCTTTTCTTCTATCCCCCGCCACTGGCTCCACCCCCCAGATTACAAATATTTGAGAACCAAGTAAACAAGACAAAACCAAAAAAAGTACCTAAAGTTTGGCTATGGTTGTGAAAAAGACTTGCAACGTGATGATGATGATGTGTTAGGTGGATTTTTAAGTTTCTTATGAGAACAAGACCCTGCGTGCATTTTTATCCCATCTGTGTAGCCTGTTGCTCGTACCTCAACACCATGAAGGGCCCGGGGACCTTGCAGTCCTTGCCGTGTCCTCCCCAGAGCCTGGCGAGGGCTCGGGTTTCTGCAATGAAGTGTGTCTCTGCCAATCGAGAAAGAGAATCCATTTCAAACATTCAAGATGTGAGTAAAGTTTTACTTGAAAAACTTACCTTAAAATCTCTCAAACTGCCTAGTTAGAGGGTATAAAGAAGATTACTTCTATTCTCCATAAAACACGTAAACAAAGTGTTCTAGTCCATATTTTAAAAAAAAACCAACTATGAGACCCAGCTGGAAGAAACAATAAAACTATTGGGATATTAGGAAAATGTTGAATAAATGGGGAAAAATGCTGTATGAAAATGAAACAGAAAGAAAACTAGAAGAAAATATAGGTGTCTATTTCACTCTAAGGAATGGAAAGAATATAATATGCCTAAAAAGCAAGAGAAAACACTTAGAAGAAAGGCTGGAAGTTCATAGTGGCTCTTTTAGTGGTGGAATAATGGTGCCATTTTTCCTATATTTTCCATTTTTTTGGTATTAGGTATCAATATTTGAGTTAAAGAAAAACAAGTGGGTTTTAAAATACAATTTAGTTAAAATCAAGACCAAAGCCAGGCATAGCGGCATGCGCTTGTAGTCCCAGATACTCAGGAGGCTGAGGTGTGAGGATTGTTGAGGCCAGGGGTTCTAGGCTGTAGGGCGCCATGTTTGTGTGCCTGTGAATAGCCACTACACTCCAACCTGGGCCACATGGTGAGACCTTGTCTCTAAGAAAAAACAAACAAAATGCAACAAAACCCCAAACCCCAAACTGCAGAGATCTTTAAGAACTGTGAACCTGGGCAGTAGGTCCCTGGGTGAAGTCTGTCTTCTGGTACATCAACTTCCACTGAAGAGAAGTGTGTTGCAAACCTGACTAGCAGCCACTTAAGATTTTAAAAGTGTATGTTGTGGGAAGGGAAGACTCTCAGAGCAGATTCGCAGACCAATATGGAAAAGGTACCATTCTAACTTCATAAAATGATGCCCTTTGAGCCTTTTTATGACAGGAAGGTGTTAACTCTTTCTCTCAACATCCTGTCCTTGGGTCCTCAGCAAACAGAAAAGGAGATAGTCTTCTAATCCAAGGAAGCAGATGGTCTCCTCTTCTCACTTTCAATAAGGCGTAGGTTCTTTGAACCCAGCACTGGCCGGTGGAACTTTTTGCAGTGATGGAACTATTCTATATCTGCCCTGTGTAATACGGTAGCCACTGGCCACCTGTGGCATTGAGCACTTGAAATGTGGCTGGTGTGATTGAGGAACTGAATTTTTAATTTTTAAAAATTGTAATTAATTGAAATAGCCACAGGTGGCCAATGGTGACTGAATTGGGCAGGGCAATGTTTAATGCCTCTTCTCTGCCTCCCCTGTTGGGAGTGTAGTTGGGAAGGGAGCAGTGCTCGCGGCTGAGTGAGGGAAAACCATTTTGCTTCTGCTAAAGGCCCCTCCCCCATCTTTGATGACTCACCTTATCTCTTTGCACAGCTTCTACAGCTTCCTTTTTTTGGATAAATACTGTCTGTACTAAAGATCCTTTTGACTGGCGTACCAGGAAGAAGGTGCTGGGAATTTGTTTAATATACATATCATATGATTTTGTCTCCGATCAACTTCCTGACAGAAGAGAGCTTGCTTAATATCTTCTTATTTACATATTAAAATACTTGACTTCTGCTCAAGGGAGTTGGCTCATGTGCCTTAGTGATCCCCAAGGTGGTAGAGCCTTGTCTATCCCAGGCCTTATGGTTTGGTTTAGAGGTCAAAGTTGCAGCATCAGCTGTGGGTGACTTTGCATGGGATCAGACAGGGGACAGAATCGATGCAGGAGGTTCAGTGAGAGTCAGCCACCTTCCGGACTGGAGTGGCCTTGTCTTCCTTGGTCCCTCCTCCTGACCATACCCCAGGGCATCAGGGGAGCCAATAAGCCTGTCGTCCTCCCTGCCCCGACCTCTCAGTTCCTCTGTAAATGCAAATACTTTTTGTGGTTTAGTGCTGTAGTTTTCAAACCAACGTCTGGATCACCTGGAGGGCTTGGTAAGGGATTGCACCACACACCCCCCACCCCAAGTTTATGCTGCAGTAGGTCTAGGGTGGGGCCCAGGATGTGCACTTCTAACATGTTCCCGGTGATGGTGGTGATGCTGCTGCTCTAGGACCACACTGTGGGAACCTGTGGTTTAGTGGAATCTTCCTTCTTCCTGGAAAGGAAAATGAGAATTGTCCTCTCACACCCACCTTGGCTTTTAGATTTTGCCACCTGGTCAACCTGGCCCTTGGAATCTGCCCAGCCTGTTTGGCCTCCGCTTACTTTTTGCACCAGAATGCCCATGGCCTCAGTCCCTAAGCAGCCAGAGGGTCACCACCTTCCTTTGAGGGTACTGAGGGGGCAAGAAGGAAGCCAGGAGGTCGTGGGCGTCAGGGCTGGTGGGAAGCCTGGCTTGTCCTGAATACAGTCTTTCTAAGGCTCGGGAGCTGCTCGTGACCTGCTCAGCATGGTCATGGTTGGGAGGCTGCCCACCCACAAAACTCTATTTATTCTTTAGCGCTCTTCATGGACTCACTGGTGTTCTGTTCTGAAGTCAGAAAACAAAGATAACTTCTTTGAATTGCCCCCAGGAGATTAGCTTTCTAGAACGGAGAAAAAATATAAAAGTTACTTGTTTTTGTGAAGTCGGTTCATAGAATGCCAACAGAGAATGTCCTACCCCGAACCACAAGAGACAGGGATGCTAAAATACTTCTTGGCAGTGAAATGGGCTGTCCTTTCTGGTAAGATAATCAGCCGGGCATCCTTGTCAGCAGGGTTCTGACAGGGCCATCAAAGGATGTTCTGTTCCCAGGGCATGCGATGACTTTCTGATTAACGTTGGCCATGATTTCCCCTTCCTTGCAGGGTTATTTTGACAGCGGGTAAATGAGTAAACGGTCTAAGTGGAAAACCACATTTGATGAGTACTAATTAATGTTAAGCCCTTATATGTATTGACTCTTTTACTCCTTTTGGTAACTCCGTGAAGGCAGGTCCGGTTATCATTCCCATTTTGCAGATGAGCCAGTGGAGACTGCAGAGGAGAGATGGATTTCGCATACACTGAACTGGTTACTTTCAGAGCCAGAAGTCCATGCTCTAATCCCCTCTCTGCTCCTCTTCCTGTGTTGTGCGCCCTTAGTTATTTGACCACATTGCCGAATGCCTGGCTAACTTCATGGAGAAGCTGCAGATCAAAGAGAAGAAGCTCCCATTGGGTTTCACCTTCTCGTTCCCCTGCCACCAGACTAAACTAGACGAGGTAAGATGGGTTCTTCAGACACTTTTCTTGCTTCACTCTTGGGGCTGTGACACTGGGAAGGACTCTGAGCCACCTGTTGTGGGGTGGGAGGTGGCTCTGAGCGGTTGTGCAGATGAGGCTCTGTTCTTCTGCATGACTGTGCGTGGGGAGTGCAGGTGTGGGGGACAGTTAAGAAGTGTCAGAGAAGGGTGGGGTGCTCTTCCTTGCCCTCCCTTCCACACATATTGCACAGTGTCCTTGTCCCATCCAGAGAAACAGGAATGAAAAATCAGGAACTCTCCTGATCTAAGGTGTTAGGATAAAGACCCTTGGAAGAAATATGCTTGGGGAATTAACGATGTGAGGATATAAGTGTAGTCATGCGTGGCTTAACAATGGGAATGTGTTCTGAGACATGGGTCACTGGGCTATTTGGTCATCATGTGAACATCAGTGTACTTACACAAACCTAGATGGTATAGCCCACTACACACCTAGGCTGTGTGGTATAGCGTGTGGTCCTAGGCTGCAAACCTGAACTGAGTACTGTAGGTAATTGTAACGCAACGGTAAATATTTGTGTATCTGAACATAGAAAAGGTAATGCACTGTGCCACAGTGTTACAACGGCTGTGACATCACTGGGCAATAGGAATTTTTCAGCTCCATCATGATCTTCTGGGACCACTGTCATATATGTAGGGTGTCATTGACCGAGTGTCATTTCGCTGTGAATGACAGAGTCTTATTTTGACACTTTTATAGCCTCCTCGTTCCACTTCTTGGCAGCAGTACATCTTGAAGGAATCATTCACTTAATCTCCTTTCCTGGTCTTTGATGGGCCCGAGTTCCTCCTTCCTGGGCTAGTCAGGAAGCAATACCAAAATTCAGTCATGACTCCAGGGTGGCCCAGCAGCAGAGATCTCTGCTAATGCTGGCTGTTTGAGGAGTGTGGTCTGAGTTTTAGTTGTGAGAAATCAATATCGTTCCTTGGTCCTTTTCTAGAGTTTTCTGGTCTCCTGGACGAAGGGGTTCAAGTCCAGTGGAGTGGAAGGCAGAGACGTCGTGGCACTGATCCGCAAGGCCATTCAGCGGAGAGGGGTAAGTGGGGCGGCAGGAGCCTGGGGTCTGAAGTCTTGCCCTGTCTGTCCTTGACTCAGCAGGAGAAGCTTTTGTGGAGCTTAAGGAGAGGTTTTCTTTCCTTTTCCCTGCCATGCTCACATGAACAGGTGCCTTTGGGGTTTTTAGATTATCGCGATGGATAAATAATCTTAGCCTTGGTGCAAGAAACCTCTTTAGTCCTTAACCTGAAGAAGACTTGAATATCATGTTCAAGTTAGAAAGTTGGAATGATGTTGACATGAGGGTGGAATGGGGCAGAAAGAGGACAAGACAAAGATCTTATCTCGGGAGGAGTTATGGGGGAGGGGGAGAGGGGAAAGAGAAGGAGGAGGGGAGGGAGGAGGAGGTGAAGGAAGATGAGCAGCGGTGCACAGCCAGTGTCAGGGAGGTGCCGCTGTTTGTCTGGTTCTAGGCCTAGATTCCTAGTTCTAACCTTCTTGGGCTCCGAGTCGGGTTAGTAAAGGGGCTGTTGCACTCGACCTGAGTGTCTTGCTGCCTTTTCTCCATCTTCACATCTGTCACCCTTCTGTGACGATGAAGGTCAGAGCCCTCTTTGTCATCCCCACAGGACTTTGATATTGACATCGTGGCCGTGGTGAATGACACTGTTGGGACCATGATGACCTGTGGTTATGATGACCACAACTGTGAAATTGGTCTCATTGTGGGTGAGTGGACGCCGGGCACAAGGGCTGGTATTGGCAAGTGCATGGGCGTATGGGCCGGAAAGGAAGAAGCGGACCATGGCTGGGTGTTCCTTTGTCCTTCATATTCGAGCATAATGGTGCAGCCACTCTGGAGGGCTGAGTCAGGCCTCATGGAGCTGGGGGTGGTAGAGGATTGGCCCATGTATCGGGATTGCGAGGAGTTTGCAGTGAGGAATCCCAGCCACCCTGGGCAGTCTCAGGGCAGTAGTGTCTGGGGAGACGGGAGTGCTGAACACTCCCTTGCCTTGGTCAGGCACAGGCAGCAACGCCTGCTACATGGAGGAGATGCGCCACATCGACATGGTGGAGGGCGACGAGGGGCGCATGTGTGTCAACATGGAGTGGGGGGCCTTTGGGGACGACGGCGCGCTCAACGACATCCGCACCGAGTTTGACCGGGAGATCGACATGGGTTCACTGAACCCTGGGAAGCAGCTGTGAGTGGCCCCTTGCTGTGCGGGTGGGCTTGGGGGTGGGCTCAGGAGCTGGGGTTGGGGTTGGCCAGGGCCAGGGGTGGTGTCTTTACAGTCTTACATCCCCAAAGGGTTGCCAAGGTGCCTGTTGGTTGGTTACGGGAATATTTGTGAGTTGCTTAGAGGGCTGTAAAACAGAGCTGGTGGATACATCAGATCATAACTAATAATGTGGCTATGTCCTTCAAAGCAGTCATTTTGGAATTTCCTATTCTGAGTCTAGGTCCTTGCTCCTTGCCACCTTCTATTTGTGAATTGCCCATAGAAACTGTGAGCCATGTAAGAAAAGCTGTGTTGAGATGGCCAAGATTAGGGTCTCTGAAAGCTCCTTTTGTAGCTCCCACTCCATCGCTGCCCAGAGGACAGGCCATGACAGCCGGCTGCTCATTACTGGCCCACAGGGCTCTAGGGCCTTCTGCCCCAGCTGTAGGCAGACCCACGGCCCATGGAAAATCTGGCTAAGGAGCTTTCTTGGCTTCCTTCCTGGACTTGTGGCCCAGCACGTCCTTGGGTAGATGAGAAGAGGGGCTTCGGTGTTTTGGACCCTGAATGCTATATGCGCCAGCCTGACTAGACTTAGTGTTTAGTCACTTTGCCTCTTACAAAACATTATTTCACCCTGACAAACATTTATCAAATGTCCCTGTTAAAGATCTTGAAATAGAGATTGCTGCAAGCTCTGAAGGCAGTTGCAAAATATTTTGAGCAACACAGTATTTCTCTGGTCTTGTTGCTATGGTTGTTTTAGGACAGTTTTTAGTGCAGATCTCTACTTGGAGAGGAAACTCTAACCCTATAAACCAGGTCAGTGGTGGGCAGCCTTTTTCTTTATGGGCGAGTCCTTGCTTTCTCAAAGCATGGTTTATTTATGTAAGTCACAAGCTCTCTCACATGAAACGTGTGTCCTTTCTTGAACTTTCTTAGAAACATACTGGTTGTATCTGCCATGGGTGCTGAGAGGTTTATGAACTGAAAAATCATCCACTCAATGTCTGCTTCCATTAACGAGGCACGCCCAAGTCATTCCGAGGAACCATATGTCTTTGAAGTGTCGAAAGACAAATTTACCAGCCAGGCCATGACAACACACCCCTGGCTTAGCTCAGCCTTAGACAAGACAAAGGCTGGGAGGACATACACCAGATTATTGGCCATGGTAGCCCTGAAGTCATTATAGACAACCTTTTTCCTCCCTAATATGTTTCTAAGTAAATAGCTTCTAAATTTGACTGGAACAAAGTATTTTTAAAACTGGAATAAAAACTTATTTAAAAACCCACCCACACCATGGAGCCCCATGGCCCCGGGCCACGCCCCCCACCTGCCATAGAACCAGCTGTGCGGGAGAAGATGTCAGAGACAGCGGGCGTTCCTCACTGTTGAAGCCAGGCCGCCAGCCAGGCCTCGTGCCTGTGTCGGTGTGTTAACTCTGTGCTCTTAGCAGTTTGCCAGCTCTCACGTAGCTCTGATTCTGCCTTACCTGGCCCTGGGGCTTGAGCAAGTCGCTTCCTGAGGGCCTGGGTTCCTGCCTGGTAGGTGAGGTCGGAATCCCTTGCGCACCTCTGCTCCGGGCCTCCTCCTGGCTGTAGCCCATCCTAGTTAGTACTGGCACGCCCGGGTGCCCTTCTCTCTTGAAGACCTAGATCCTTTCTGAGATACCCAGAAATGGGCCTTTTTTGCCAAAAAGAATCGCTGGGCTTGGTTTCCTGTGTCACACATAGTCCTAGCCAGAAAGACCAATTTCTAAAGAAAACAGTACCACCTAGTGTTGAAAAGTTCAATTACCTGACTGCCCTCTCAGCTTGGGGGCTGGTCTCTGCCTTTCTGAGACATGCCTTTATCTTGTCACCTGCCTGCTCAGAAGTGTGTTTCACTTCCAGATTCCTGAGACCTGACATTTAGAGTTCAGAGCTGAGCTCCAACTCACCTGTCCTCACCTGCCCTTCTAATCTTGTCCCCGCAACCCCTTGCCCCAGGTTGTCTTCACACTGTTTTCTCTGGAATCGACAGGTGGCCTGCAGGGGCCGGCAGTGTGAGTTGATGAATTGCTAGGCCTGTGCCCCACGTTTCATGAGATTGACTTTTTCTTTTGTAAATAAATATTGGTACTCTATGTAAGATTTTATTTTTAAAAAGCATTTCCTTGCTAGAGAAGGATTTCAAAAATCACTACCCTATGCATAACTTACTTTGCCTAAAACTCAGGCTGTTCCAGAATGTTCCATACTCTCTGAATGTTTCATTGGACTGCTTAAAACCCATTCTTCTCCATGGTTCAGGGCTCACCAGCCTGCAGGGACAACCCAAGCTTCCAGCTCCTCCAGCCCCTTTGAGCTGTCACTTCTCCCCACATCTCATTCCTGGTGGTGGAAAAGTTAACCCTTAGTTATACACCAACCCCTAAAGTATGTTGAAGTTTCCTGTGTGTGTATCTTTCCTCCGCAGGAGAGCTGTGAGTTCAGGGACAGTGGGGGCTTTATATCCCTGGTCTGTGTCTCCCTGCAGGTTTGAGAAGATGATCAGTGGGATGTACATGGGGGAGCTGGTGCGGCTCATCCTGGTGAAGATGGCCAGGGAGGACCTACTCTTTGGCGGGAAGCTCAGCCCAGAACTCCTCACCACGGGCCGCTTTGAGACCAAGGACATTTCAGACATCGAAGGGTGAGTGTCCAGCCCTGCCACCTCTCTAGTCACTGGGTCTCCACAGGGTAGACAGGTAGGTAGTTGGGGAATGAGGAAGCGGCACTGGTGTTCTACCCTTCAAGTGTAGACTGCAAGAGGGTCTTGCACAGCGTGGACCATGGTGGGCTTGTGGCTTCACGTCACTTACCAGTCTCCATTCCTGTTGACTTTGAGCGTGATTGCTACCACCGTGCCCCCCGTGCTGGGAACAGTTGGCCTCCACATGTAGAGACCTGAGCGATGACACTGAGTTCAGGACTGGAGGCTGTCAGAGGGCCCTGGAATGACTCATTTGCGTCTGCCTCCTTTCCCTTCTCCTGAAGCTCCGATATTTCATCCCCTGTTGCCGATTCTCAAAAAGATCTCTGTCCTGGCCCCTGCTTCATAGCAGAAAGATAGGTCCTTGGATTGTCTGGGGAAATACCTACCCACTTAGCTCCGGCGTGTAAAGCCATGGCCTGCATGTTCCCAGCCTGGCAGGGGGAGGAGTGAGAAGGGCCTGACTTTGTTTTTCAATTAACAGTATCCCCAGAGTTGGGTCTCGTTTGCTGTTCTTGAGATGTCTGCTTGTAGATCGAGGAGTCTCAGTTGTTTTGGGGACCCGATGGTGGAGAGGAGGTGATTTTGGTGCCAAAAGGAACAGTGAAACAGTTCATATGACTTTAAGTGAAAACTCTCGAAGGAGCTGTGCCTACTTGTTGTTAAACCCCGAGGAGATGGAAGTGCTCCTGTTTGTGAGGCATTTAGTTCCCCTGAGAAGGGTGCGGGTGTCACAGCACCAGCCCTTTACCGCCTCTAGACACAAGCTAGAGCAGTGCCACTCCATGGTGAAATGCAAAATGGACTGTGCTTTAGGGAGAGGAGACCGGGGGGTGCCACAGCTCGTGCACATGTGAGAGATCACCAAGGGCAGAGACACTGTCTACCCTGAGACAAGCGGATGTAGCACCAACACACACACACACACACACACACACACACCCCTCAGTGTGTAAAGCACCAAGAAGAGGGCCTTGTCTTTACATGGCACATGCACAAGAAATGCTAGTTTTTCTCATCAGGAAAAAGGGGCACCTGGCGGGGTGAGGGGCGGGGCAGCTCTGCCTCTGTGTGTGTGTAGGGTGGGTGGTGGCTGTATTATGTTTTGCCCTCCCTCCTCCGTGTTCCTCCCCCATGGGCGAGTGAGCAGCAGGGAGGGATTCTGCTCCCCGCTGGGGGATGGAGTTGGCTGGAGCTGAGGGGTTTTCTTGCTGCCCCCGCCCGCGGCCGCAGCGGGTTAGACACGTGCCCGTGTGCCGTCTTTCTGTTTCCCAGGGAGAAAGATGGCATCCGGAAGGCCCGCGAGGTCCTTGTGCGGCTGGGCCTGGACCCGACGCAGGAGGACTGCGTGGCCACTCACCGTATCTGCCAGATCGTGTCCACACGCTCAGCCAGCCTGTGCGCGGCCACGCTGGCCGCCGTGCTGCGGCGCATCAAGGAGAATAAGGGCGACGATCGGCTTCGCTCCACCATTGGGGTCGACGGCTCTGTCTACAAGAAACACCCGCAGTGAGTTGGTGTCCAGGCCTGGGGATGACGGGGCTCCCAGAGCACCCGGGGACCTGGCCCCATGGGCCAGCTCCGTTTTGCATTTCAGGGGTGATGTGGATAGACCATGGAGTTGAGGATCCTGGTAGAGTAAAAGTACACCTGGGCAAAGTGGCAAGTGGGAGGGTGTCACTCCCACTGCCGCCAGTGGAAGTGACTTCCAAAGGCAACTGACGACTCGGGCTCTCCTCAGAGCTCCCCTGGCTGCTGGGCACTCTTTTCGCCACCCTCTTTTATATGAGCTGGTGTTTCTCTCTTCAGTCTCTCATGATTCTTAGCGGTTCCTGCAGGTGCTATGTCCTCTGCCAGGGTCCACTCCAGCCCAGTGGGTGACCGGCCTCTCTGGCTGACTTTGGTACTAAATCGATCTTGCCCTGTCCACATTTTGATCCCTTGGGTCATATGTACCCAAATGTTCAAACTAGGACCTGGAAGACATCTCTGTAGTGTGCCCACATATTTCCCCATATGAATGCCAGGTCACTGTGCCTTCATTAACTTAATTGCTTGGTGCAGAAGGCCTCAGCCCTGAGATTTCCTAATCCTAGCCCAGTGCCTCAAAAACTCTTTTTTTTTTTGTCAGTGGCATCAGCCTAGCTCACAGCAACCTCAAACTCCTGAGCTCAAGCGATCCTCCTGCCTCAGTCTCCTGAGTAGCTGGGACTACAGGCATACATCACCACTCCCAGCTAATTTTTCTATTTTTAGTAGAGACGGGGTCTCATTCTTGTTCAGAATGGCCTCAAACTCCTGAGCTCAAATGATCCTCCTGCCTTGGCTTCCCAGAGTGCTAGGATTACAGGCATGAGCCACCTCGCTGGCCTCAAAAACTTTAATGTGCACACAAATCGCCTGGGGACCTTGCTAAGAGGAAGATGCTGATTCAGAAGGTCTGGGGTGAACCTGAGATCTTGCATCTCTGACAGCCCTCAGGGAGGCTTTCGGCTCTCAGACTGCACATGGAGTGGTGAGGCCCAGAGACCACGGCTAAAAGCGGCCGCAGTCTGGAGAGTTTCTTGCTGGACAGAACCATTGTCTTTAGCTGTTCAGACACTTTGGGATCCTTGGCAGAAACTTGTGACAGAGAGGCCAAAGTCTAGGAGAAGAGCATTTCTGGTTTTTCTATTTTGGGTCTTTCCCAGGACAGTATCTAGTGAAGTGATGGAACGAGAAAAGGGGGTGGTGTTGGAATCATTGGATTCCACTGGGCTGCTCCCAAGAGGCTGATGGTACCACAAAGAGCAGAGGGGCTGGGGGCTGTGTGACTGCATGCAGAGGACAGTGGCTTGTTAGAAGGGGTCCTTTTCTGTCAGTGGCCCCAGCCGGGGCGGCGGGGGTGTGTGTGACAGTTGAATATCTGAGTTTTCACAGTGACTCCTAACTTGGGAAAGAGAGAGGAGAGGAGATTCAGGGCACCATCTGCTCCTGCAGGTGCCTCCTGGCACTTGGGCTGAGGTGGTGAGCTGCCGTCCCACCTTTGCGCCACTGACCCTAACTGTGGACACCTGTCTCTTACCCCATCTGGGCGACTGCAGTTTCGCCAAGCGTCTTCACAAGGCTGTGCGGCGGCTGGTGCCTGACTGCGATGTCCGCTTCCTCCGCTCCGAGGACGGCAGTGGCAAGGGTGCAGCCATGGTGACGGCAGTGGCTTACCGGTTAGCCGACCAGCATCGAGCCCGCCAAAAGACCCTCGAGCCTCTGAAGCTGAGCCATGAGCAGCTCCTGGAGGTCAAGAGGAGGATGAAGCTAGAAATGGAGCGAGGTCTGAGCAAGGAGACGCACGCCATTGCCCCCGTCAAGATGCTGCCCACCTACGTGTGTGCCACCCCTGATGGCACAGGTACGTGCAGGGTCGCCCCCGGCTCACACGGTGGGCCTCTATCCTGCTGTTGATGCCCTGGGGAGTATCCCTTAGCCTAGGCATTGGCCATTTGAACCAAAACATGTTTCTTCAGCTGTATTGCTAGGGAATTCTAGAGTTCGATAAGCTCGACCAAGGCATTCCTCTGCTAGAATTGAACAGTAGCAATAGTCTGTATTTATTGATTGCTTATTATGTGTCAAAGCACTCTATGTGTATTAATTCATTTAATCATTATTTAAAATGATTAGTAATTAACTTTGTTTATGAACAAACTGCTATGTTTGGCAGAAAACTCAGGTACAAAGATGTTAAGAAACCTGCCCAAGTTCACACAAATAGAAAATGTCGGAGCTGGAATTCAAACCCAGAAATTCAGGTTCTAGAACTTTTTCCCACAACCACATTGGTTTGGGTGAGGGTCGGCAAACTCTAGCCCACGGGACAAATCTGGCCCACCACCTTTTTTTGTAAATAAAGCTTTATTAGTACACAGCCATGCCCATTGTCTGCACATTGTTTACGGCTGCTTTGCACAACCATGGTGAAGTTTAGCAGGTGCAGCAGAGACTGTATATTTACTGTCTGAGCCTTACAGAAAAAGGTTTCTGACCCCTGGTGTAAGTCTCACAACCTAAGAAATCGTGGTCTTTTCCCCATCAGATAAGACAGTTGATGAGCAGGCCAGGCCAGCACAGTTGGCACAGTTTCCAGAGACAGACTGGGATTTGGTGCCTGCTGTGCCCTGCTCTGGTTGTATGGCTTGGGCAAGTGACTTAACCTCGCTCAGCCAGGCCTTAGTCACCCATAAGAGGACAATGAAATGCCTCCCTCACAGGGCAGCCTAAGGGTTGGATGAGGGGGTTCTCATTGTAAAAGATTTTTCTTCAGTTTCCTTCAGAGAGCTGGACTCTGCTGTTACTTCTCTATTCTAGAATCTAATCTAAGGTGGCTTTTGATTTTGGATGAGTGATGAGTTTGGATAGTTTTTAAGTGTACTGTGTCAGCATTCCCCGTATACTTCAGAGCTCTTTGTGACTTCTGAGGACCGCCCCCCAACTTGAGAACCACAAAGGAGCCAGCCTGTCAGGGGCTCCAGGGAGAGCCCCATGTAGGGGAAGGTGCTTAGACTCTGTCCCTCTTCGCTGTGGTGAGGCAGTGGTGCCCCAGCTTATCACCTTCCTGGGTTTATTTTCCAGAGAAAGGGGACTTCCTGGCCTTGGACCTTGGAGGAACCAATTTCCGGGTGCTGCTGGTGCGCGTGCGGAACGGGAAGTGGGGCGGAGTGGAGATGCACAACAAGATCTACTCCATCCCGCAGGAGGTCATGCATGGCACTGGGGATGAGGTGAGGCAGGTGGCACCTCCGGGCGGGCTCCCAGTCACTTCTTGCCTTCGGGAGCAGTGCTTTCTCTGCTCGCCTGAGACTTCGGGGAGGGCTAGGTGGGCCCAAGGCCCCAGCCTGGTCTTTACGCAGGCTTGCGCCTGAGTTTGCATTTCTTCTGGGTGGAAGCTTGAGCTCGTTCAGGCCCTGCTGGGGGCAGCCTGCCCTGGCCAGGCCCCTCCGTCAGTGCCCGACTTCTCCCTGCAGCTGTTCGACCACATCGTCCAGTGCATCGCCGACTTCCTCGAGTACATGGGCATGAAGGGTGTGTCCCTGCCACTGGGTTTTACCTTCTCCTTCCCCTGCCAGCAGAACAGCTTGGACGAGGTAACAGCGCTTTCCTGGAGGGCTCTGCTGTGGGCTGTTGACTGTAAACCAGCCAAGTGTGGAGGAGGGGAGAGAGCTGAGCCGAGACTAGGGAAAGAACGGCATGAGTGACCAGCGGTGGGGAGGGGACCCTTGATGGGAGTGAGTGAGTCAGAGCTGGTGGTGGTTAAGGAGGTCAGCTCGGCTAACAGTCTTTGGGATGGTGATGATGATGCTACTCAAAATATTGACAACCGACAGTTTTTTTAAGCACTTACTTTATGCCAGGTACTGCATTGGGCTTCCTATGTGCATTATCAAATTTAACCCTCACAGCAACCGCGGAAGATAGGTGTTTGTACACCCATTTTGCATAAAAGAAAGTGAGGTCTACAGAGGTGCTGGGTATCTTGCTCCAGGTCATACAGCTTGCAAGTGGCCAAGCCATGATCTGAATTCGGTTTCCCGATGCTCGAGCCTGTGCTCTCAGTTGTGCTGTGCCTTGTCATGGGCTTGGGCATTTTTACTTCATCTCCTGTTGTCTGGATGCCCTGGCTCTTCTCTGGTCTCACACCCTGCAACTTGCCTTGGATGAATGAAGCAGGGGAGGGTGGAGATTCGGCCTTCCCGGGTGTTCTGGACACGAGTGCCCTGAGAAGTGGAGGAGAACTGAGCAGGCAGTGCTTGGATCTGGGCTGATGGTGGGTGTGCCGTCTGTATTAGATACCAGAATACTGTCATTTAAGCAGTTGTGTCTCCATGTCTCGGTCATGTAGACGCACACATACACGCTGCAGGTGTGTAGTATGCTGTGGATGCAGTTGCCAGGTACAAAAGGCATGGTTCCTGCCTTTGATGCTTGCAAACATCTAAGCTGCTGAAGCAAGCTCAGAAAAGTAAGAGCTGCTGTTTGGGACGTGGCACCAATGGGGGACTGAAGCCCCCAGGACACGCAGTGAGATGTTAGTCTAAGTTCATACCTGGAGGATGTGAGGAATACTTGGAACAAGGCAGAAGAAGGAGCTGATGGTGAAGAAAGGCACGCAGTCCTGACCAGTGTGGAGAAGGGCGTGTAGGTGGAAACAAGTCACAGGAAGGGCCGGGACAGAACAGAGGAGCCCACCCCAGTGATGGGGAAAAGCCAGCATTTCCCACTGGGTCCCTGGAACGCCAACACTCGAGTTGTCCCACTGAGCTGTGTTAGTGCCTCCTGCTCCTCCCGCTCTGAGAGTTCAGTTCCCCACCAGTATAATTAAGCTTTTAAGAAGTCCTGCAGTAAAAGCCCCACTTAGTCTGGTGTTTCCCAACACCTACTAACACTGGTCCAGTGCTTACTGGTCCAGCATCACTTTAAGCTTTTCCAATTCCTTTCTCCAACACATTTTTTGGAGTGTTAACACATTAGATTTTTGCATTTGCATCAATTTGGCAAAGGGTATTATCAAATGTGGATAAACATTTATGTAATATTTAATAGAACATTACTTACTATAGCAAAGATGTTGGAAACAAATTTGTTCAATAGTTAGGTAATAGTTAAATAAATTATGATCCATTTATTGCCCAGTATCAGCTACTAGTTATTTGGAAGAAATTTCAATGACATGGGAAAATATTGGTAGTATGACTAAAAAATTTTAAAAATATTTTTCTTTAAAAATTGTAATCTCTCTTCCATACACATGGCTGGTAAAAAAAAATTGTAATCTCTCTTCAATATAGAAAGATATAATAATATGATTAATAGGAGTATAAAAAAATAACACTCCAGTCTGTACCCTTCCATACTTCCTACTAAAATATTTTTTAAAAAAACACCATCTTATTTTTCATGCCAACATGTATATATCTTTATTTCTATATTTACCAGGTAAACTAGAAGGCAGATTAACTGTTCTGTCTGAATTGTAGGATTCCAGGTCATTGTTTTAGATTTTATTCTATGTGTTCCAAGTATTTCTAAGGAGCATGTGTTAAGTCTAGCATCATAAAAATTAAGAGGAAATAAAGCAAAGACAGTTCTATCCGTTGGCTCCGGTGCACTTGTCCTGTCGATGGGGAAATCCGCAGGTGCAGAGGAGGGCCCAGAGGCCTCAGCCGTGGTGACCAGCTGCTAGCCCTGGGTATGTCTCCTCAGCTACAGGGGCCTCTGCTTGTCTTATCATTTAGGATCACCTGAAATAATGTTATTTGAACTTTCTGTAAACTTTAAATTGCCAAATAAAAAATTTTGTCAGAGATGTGAAGCTGACATGCAGACAAGAGGGATGGGTGCAGATACGCACACACTCGCCTGGTTGTGGGCGTGTAAACCAGCACTCCGAGGGGACGTGTTCTGACTCTCCTGGGATCTGAACATAGCATGACACATCCAGGTTGATGTGACGAAACGCGAGGCCGATGCACATGAGCCACCAAGCAAGGCCCGGAGAAGCCATGCTAGTGGGCAGTAGTGAGCACACACTGTGCTGATGGAGGCTGACCTCTTGGGTGAGGGACCTGGGAGTCCTGACACTCATTTCCTGATGGGCTATGGCAACAGGGGGAGCACTAGGGAATAACCCAAAACATGTCTCCCACGTTTAAAGCCATTGCATGTCTGCTCCCAGAGGGCCCCAGGACATGGGTAAGGGCCACATTAACGATGGGGGCCCACAGAGGACTCCTGGGAGGAGCCTGGGGTGCTTTCCCCACTGAGGAACACAGGTGGGGGTGAAGCCTAGCTGTCATGCCAGCTATGGGCAGGGCACTTGTTCACTGGATACTGGAGTTTGAGAATTAAGAGACACACATTGACCCTTCTGCTGCAAGTGAAGGACAAGGACCAGGCAAACTGCCTAGCCCAGTGGGGAAGCTCAGCATATAGAAATAAGTCACCCAGCGGAGCGGCTTCATGGTGCTGATGAGCCCATTCATCAGGTCAGCGGCTTGAGGGTGAGTCCTGCTTCTCTCCTTCCAGCTGTAGGCCTCGGGCAGGTTACTCCAGAGCCTTAGTTTCCTGTAAAGCAAGCGTGATAGTGATAAATATCCCACAGGTGCTGTGAGGATTAAATGCTGTAACACATGGGCTGTGCTCAGCCCAGTACCCAGTGCACAGTGGTTGCTCAATAAATCCAGGCAAAGACCTTAGAAACACTAAACTGATTTGTGGGTGAGATTTTTGGTGACTCCAGGGAACCTGTCTGAGCTGTGAGGTTGAGAGCTGGAAGCACAGCTGGGCCCCAGGAATGACCCGGGCACGCTTCTCTGATGTCCTCTCTGTGCTCATATGTGATTTTCAGAGTATCCTCCTCAAGTGGACAAAAGGCTTCAAGGCATCTGGCTGCGAGGGCGAGGACGTGGTCACCCTGCTGAAGGAAGCCATCCACCGGCGAGAGGTGGGCGAGCCATGGCACGAGGCCTGATGTGTCAGCTCCCTGGTGCCTCATGGGGTCTGGGCATTCAGAAAGTGGCATCCACTGTAACTGCAGCTGCATTGGGTGGGGGGAAGATTAGGCATTCAGCAGTTATTGAGTGTCCCCTGTGTGTCAAGCCTGCTTTCAGCACTGGGGGTTCAGGAGTGACCACAACAAAGTCTTGTTCTATAAACAAATTATCCTGTGACCTAAGGGCTATGCAGAGAACTGGAGCTGGGTGAGGAGGGCGGATAGAGCGTGTGGAAAGGGGGGCGGCTCTTACGTAGCACAGCCGGGGAAGGGCTCCTGAGGAGGTGGCATTGAGCGGGACCCGAATGAAATGAGAGAATGAGCCATGGCGTAGGACATACAGTTTACATACATGTAAATCTCCCTGGCAAATGTCTGCAAGGAAGACACTGGGGCTCACTTGTGGGCTGGGCATCTGCTTCTGCCCTCTCAGGAGTTTGACCTGGATGTGGTTGCTGTGGTGAATGACACGGTCGGGACTATGATGACCTGTGGCTACGAAGACCCTCACTGTGAAGTGGGCCTCATCGTTGGTAAGGACCGACCGGCCTTCCCGTGGGGAGGCACCGCCTTGCCCGGTGCAGGGCGGACGGTGCTGAGCCAGGCCCCGGGTGCTGTGTTGGCAGGCACGGGCAGCAACGCCTGCTACATGGAGGAGATGCGCAACGTGGAGCTGGTGGAAGGAGAGGAGGGGCGGATGTGCGTCAACATGGAGTGGGGGGCCTTCGGGGACAATGGCTGCCTCGACGACTTCCGCACGGAATTTGATGTGGCTGTGGACGAGCTTTCCCTCAACTCCGGCAGGCAGAGGTAGGCACCGAACCGCGTGCGGGCCCGCCACGTGCATCCCAGAACTGGACCGAAGTGAGTGAGCGGAGCCCCTACCACAGCGTCTCTCAGGACGCTGGTTCTTGGGAGGTGTTATTAACAGAAGAGGTTTCCTTGGAAAGAGTTTATTGTCAAATACGTTGGAAAGTTCTGAGTTAGTAAATATAAGAAGCAGCTCCCATGCCAAGGACTGGGAGAACAGGCCGGAGAGTCCTAGAACCTAGGTCGGGGGCTGTGAGGAGAAACAAATAGAAAGGTGAACCCCCTGCTGCTACCAGGCTAAGCAGCATTGCTTGGGTGAGGCAGACAGGAGCAAAAAAAAAAAAAAAAAACCTCTCCTCCTCCTTTATCTGGCGTCTGGCGCCGTCTACTGTCAGACCTGAGCAAGGGGCCAGCCCCAGCTTCACAGAGCCCTGTGGACGGTGGGGGTGGGGGTCTGAGCCGAGAGACAGCAGCTAAAGATATAACACGCTTCCCATTAGGAAGATGTTGCTTGTAGTATTTCCTAACTAGATTAATGAAGGGCCTTAGTTCTGCAGAATACACTTTGCAAAACATTTGTCTAGAATAGAGGTCACAGACTAAAATGCCTCTAAGGGTCAGACAGGCAACATTAGTAAAGGAAGCAGGCTGGGACGAGACAAGTTGGGGTGGCCCTGGGGTCTTGAATGAAACTACAGACCCTGGCTTTTTCTTTTCAAGACACCGTGCAGGGCCTAAAGACCCTTAAGCCACTGCACAGTCACGTTTAGTTCCAGTGGCCAGGTCAGGGGCTCTACAGTTGGCACTAGTTACCTGAGTAATGATTGTGTCCAAGAGAATGTAGGTAAGGCCAGTCCCAGGGAGCCCTGTGGGCCTGGCGCAGCGTGGTCAAGTTTGCTGAGGGTGGTGGCTCAGCGAGCGGCTACACCAGGAATCAAGCAGCATTTCCTTTCCCACCAGGGGGAGTCTTCATGCCCTCCACTTTCTAATGCACTAGGGCTGACCAAGCTGACCCGGCCTGTCTCAGCATATCTCACCACCTCCCTGCTTAACCTCCATGAACGTTACCTCATTTCAGGTTTGAGAAGATGATCAGTGGAATGTATCTGGGCGAGATTGTCCGGAACATCCTCATCGACTTCACCAAGCGTGGGCTGCTCTTCCGAGGCCGCATCTCAGAGCGGCTCAAGACAAGGGGAATCTTTGAAACCAAGTTCCTATCTCAGATTGAGAGGTGAGAGTTTAGGGCTATGTCCTCCTTTTTTCTAATGGACAAACTGAAGGATTTCCATAGCTCAAGCAAGATCAGGGTGTGGCTTATACAAAGATCAGTTTCGTGGCTAAGACATTCATGTCTATAGTGTTTACTTAAAGCACCTTATGGACAATTGTCATTTTAAGGGCAAATACATAAAATTCTCATGAAAGATCATGCTAAGCATGACATGAAGCCATGCAAAGTGATATTGTTGGGTTTTAGACCAAATATCGAATGCAGAAAGATAGCTGCTTGTAGGATGTAAATTGAGATGCGCAGAATAATTAAACCATCCACACTTGGCTTGGAGGTGCTTCCTAACTGCTGGCTGCAGTAATCAGGCAGCCAGGATTGAGTGAAGGATGGAACATCAGGGAGTATAGAAACATGCCATGTGGCGACTCTTTAGAGCAGAGCCTCCCTCCTCCAGTCTAATGGCAGAAAAGTCTGCTCCAAACTAGAACAGAGAATTTCAAAGCCCTTTAAAGATTAATGCTGTGTCATTACTCTCAGGGCATAGTAGAACAGGAACTAGACAACTGGCATGGGCGGGCCCCTCGGGCGTCTGCACCAGCGTATAGGAAGAATATGGTCTAGTTTGCATATCTGTTTGTGTGCAAGGAGATCATTCCGGACTTCTAAAATAGTTCCCTTTATATAACAGGGTTTGTTTTTTTCCTACAGTTTTATTTACGTTTGTTTCATAAATAGCACACAAGTAGAATTCAGACCACCCAGGGTGGCAGAGTAGAAATAGAATAGGAGTCAATGCTGCTTGATTAGTGCTTGTCTTGTGGACAGGTGAACAATAGTGAGAGAACGGACAGGAAAGAGCTTTGTAACTGGAAACTGTAACCGTCACTGCCATTATTATTTCCAAATGAGTGGAATACACAGTGAATTTCCTTCTGAATGTGCATTTTGCGGTGGCAGTGCCCTACCTTGTGTGGGGAGATATTTCTTTGCATTCCTGTTAACCTCAGGAAGAGTCAGTACAGTTCAGTGGGTTGAGCGCTGGTCTGAGTTTAGGCATGGGAGCCACCTCCCAGGGTCAGCTCCTGGAGGCCAGAGCCCATGGAGCCTGTCCTGATGAAGGCGCCACGCTCTGGAGTGGTGGGCCACCAGCCCTCTTGCTGCCTGACTGACCGCTCACTGTCTCCCTCTTGTCCCAGCGACTGCCTGGCCCTGCTGCAGGTCCGAGCCATCCTGCAGCACCTGGGGCTTGAAAGCACCTGCGACGACAGCATCATTGTGAAGGAGGTGTGCACCGTGGTGGCGCGGCGGGCAGCCCAGCTCTGTGGCGCAGGCATGGCTGCCGTGGTGGACAAGATACGAGAAAACCGCGGGCTGGACACTCTCAAAGTGACAGTGGGTGTGGATGGGACCCTCTACAAGCTCCATCCTCAGTGAGTGCCTGACCCCAGCCTTCCCTGCCTACCTTCCTTCTCCCCTGTCTCCGATCTTTCCCTTTTCTTTCTCTCTCCTTTCTTACTTTGCAGAGAATTATCAGCCATTCCAAAGAGTGTACGCACTGTATATGTTGTAGATTAAAGATGAATAGCCAGAAGTAGGCCTGAGTTTTACTCTCATCATTGGAAGCTCCTATGAGCCCCTCCCCAGTTGTGCTGCACTCTCCCCTGCCAGGCGTAAGTGCTGCGTTGCATCAGTCCCTTGCTTTTCTTTTACCGGGTATATCTAGGTGTATATCCATATTGTTTAGTCTTATTTTTTAACTTGCCATACATAGAATCATATGGCATCTCTCCTGTGACTGGCTTTTGTCACACAGTGTGCCTTTTGAGATGCATCCACATTGAAGTATGTACAGGTAGTTCGTTAATTTTCAGGGCTGTATAGCGCACCTTTGAGTATACTATAGTTTATTCTATTATTGATGTGATATTTGGGTTATTTCTAGATTTTGACTATTACAAACAGTGCGGCTGTGAACATTCTACCAAATGTACACCACAACTCTGGAGCAAGGTATTTTTCTACAGTCTAGAGCAGGAGTTGGCAAACAGGAGCCACAGGCTGTTTTTGTAAATAAGGTTCTGTTGGAACACAGCCATGCCCATCAGTTCACGTATTGTCTACGGCTGCCACCTACAGTGGCAGAGTTGTCGCAAGAGACCACAAAGCTGAAAGCATTTACTGCTGGCCTTTTATGGAAAAGGTTTACTTCATACCCTCTCCCCCACCCCTAGTATGGGAGAACTGCGTTTTCTTTTCTTTTTACTCTTTTGTGTTGTCTCTCTTTCTTCATCTCTTCTTTTTCCTCCCCTCTTATCAACCATTTCTCTGCTCTCTTCTTCCCTCATTTGCATATATTTTGAATAATTCATTCTGAAGTCAGAAAATGCCCCAATCCTCTCCCCCGGAAGCCTTTCAGCTAAAGGTTAAAAGAGTAGATCTGTGCCCTGGCCCAGGCAGTGGGCACAGTATGGAACGGAGGATGGAGAGTCCATGATTGAACTTTACCCGCTCTTGCTAGGTTTATTTCAAGGAGGTAAGAGGCTCTCCCAGAGTCCACACAGTTAGTGAAAAGGGAACTTCAGAAGTTCTGAGTTCCTTTTCTGGATGGTCAGTGTCACTGTGCAGATAGGAGCCTTGATCCCAGATGAGGATTCGGATGGGGCCCTGGGACTTGGCATCCTTAGCTTCACAGATGGGGAGGGCACCCCGACCCTGCTGTGCTGGGTGGATGATGACTTCCTCTTTCTCTAGTCCCACATGGAAAGGATCTGCAATCACTGTAAGGTCTTAACAGTAACTCTGTTAAGTCTGCTCCTTTTGCCTTCAGTGACACTTTGGCATAGATGTGGGTCTGTCGTAAGGCAAGACCCCTGGAAAATACAAAATCACATTCATGGGTCTCAATCCTCCCCTCCGGAGTTTGTGCACAGATTGTGTACCTCTGCAAGGCGCACTTATGGCTTTCATGACTGTTGAACTTCTCTTTTACTGATTAGATTTAAGAGCACAATTTGCGAGAATTGCGGCCTGCCCAAGTTGAATCCTAGCTCCCCCCAATTGCCTAATGTGTGTATTGGGCAATAGTACTAGCATCTCCAAGCCTCGGTTTTCTGGTACATAATAAATAGTAAATGTTTGCTAAATTGTGACTGTCATCCTTCTCCTCATCTTAATTATTCCTGGGTTTTCAGGATCACTTCTTAGGGTCTTATTTCTGAATGCACAAATTAATCACGACTAAGACGGTTTTTCCTGTGTCTTCCTTCTGCCTTTTCCAGCTTTGCTAAAGTCATGCATGAGACGGTGAAGGACCTGGCTCCGAAATGTGAGGTGTCCTTCCTGGAGTCAGAGGATGGCAGTGGGAAGGGGGCAGCTCTCATCACTGCTGTGGCCTGCCGCATCCGTGAGGCTGGACAGCGATAGAACCTCTGCAATCGGAAGGGACTTCTTCTGGCTCCCCCTCCTCCCTGTTTGAAATTGCAGAGTGTCATCTGCTTGTGTCAGAGACAGATCCCTTGGTTTTTCCTTGGCAGAGAGGACCCCATCAGACTTGGTTTTTTTCTCTGCCTACACTCACTGTAGAATTTGGTGCCCGAACCTTGGCTTTCCAAGATAAACACAATTTGAAGTAAGGATTTGTTCGCAATGGTCACAACCATTCCCACTGGTTCTCTTAAAACTTAAGAATGTTAACCCTTAGTAATTAATTTCCCTGGCCAAATTCCGTGTCCCCATGTAATTATACAGGATGGGGACACTAATGAAGATACGGTTGCTTCACTTTGGAGCCTGAACATGACATTTCTAGGTGTCGAGCATCCTCCAGCACCGATGTTGACACTGATTCTCCCATCAGATTTGGGAGGTCTCTACTACAACACCAGCCTCATTCTCCTACAGACAGATCGTGGGGGTGTGCGTGGAGGGGAATCCATGGATATCCATGTGGCAGCCCCTCTTCAACCTCGTCTATAAGCATTTGCCCTGTGGATTCCAGCATCACTGTTCCTGGAATCAAGGAATCCTGCATCTGGGCAATGAAACCAAAGCCAAGAGTCGACACATCCTGCAAGTGAGCTTGTGGCCGCATCTCACTGTGGATGCACAAATCATCCATGAGCAATGGACCTTTGGGAGAGGGGGAGCTTTTCGGTTTGTTTTTAAAATTTTCCCTGCAAATGCAGAAACACTGTATTTTCATTTTAATTTATATTTGAAATTTATTTAGTTTGTGAAGTAGGTCTGCTCCTTCATCTTGACATGTAATGGTCAGTTGTACGTAATGTATTTATATGTTAATTTGTTATGTATATAGATACGCAGGTCTTGTCTGAATTGGCCTCCTTAGTACATCAGCGTAGTTAAAGGGTGGAAGGTGAAGATACTGACTAGTTACTAGAAATACCTCATTCGCCTGTGGGAAGAGAAGAGAAGCCTCTTCAGGGTGAGTGAATGGCAAAGTGGTTGCTTTCTGGCTCCTCCTTCCCTGCAGTCTTGGAAAGGTGAGGAAGGCAGGGACAGAGACAGAAGCTGGGCCTATGGGCTGAAGAAACCACAGTGACTGGCTGCTCTGTCTAGAAACTTTCCTGGGGCAATATTACATGCAATGTTAACCAAAGGAAACCAAAAGAATCATTTCAAAAAGACTCATTGCTTAGAAATTTTTATTCTTAGGACAGTCAGTAGTATTTTAAAACTTTCTTACAAGACAAAGGAAACCACCAAAAAAAATTTTTTTTAAGGTTTTTTTCTAAACATTGACAATAAACCAAAACAGAATAAGTAAATAACCAAACAAAACCTCAGGGACAACATGTTTGGTGTATTTGTGCCCTCCTAGCAAGTTTCACCTTGGGTTTGTTTTGTAAATGTTTTATAAGAATTGTTGTCCATGTGCTTCCCTAGGCTGAGCTGGCATTGGTCTGCTGACCTGCTTTTGTGGTTTTTATACACAGTATTTATTTTAAACTATTGGGAGGGATGGGAGTGGTGTAAAAACTTTCCTACCCTACTTTTCAAGAGTGCAGTTAATTCCGAATCTGAAAGCCCAGTTCTGCCCTGGAATGTGCACAACCACAGACATTAAACCTGGACACTGTGGTAAGGAGAGAATGGCCTTGTAACACTATTAAATTGGATACAAGGATCAAAGCAGAAAGATGGAAAGAAACTCATGACTCAGTCGTACCTAGTTTTTGCACAATCATCAAACTTGTGCTGAGAACAGTGTCTGATTATGTGATTTTTGAACAAGATTAGGTATAAATAGGTGAAAACTGCCCAAATCCCCTTGAGAAGCACAGAGGGCAGAGGGGCTGGTCCTTCTTGTTCAGTCTCACTTTGCAATCTGGCTCCTCTGCCTCTCCCACACACACTAACTGATGCAAAATGTGGGTGACTCCTGGGGGCTTTCATAGATTTGTGGATCACTGAAGGACTCCCACAAAATAGAGGTGGATTTTAACTTAAATTTTAAACTTGAAGATTAGGTACTATCTATGAAATTATACATTTTGTTTTTAAAGGTAGAGTGTAGCTACTAAAGATGTGTTGTTGGTTTCCAAAAAGGAGCACTGGAAAATGCATTTTGAATGTTTGTGTTCCCAGAATTAGGCTGGCAGTCCCTTGATGACGCTGCTTTGCTTGGTGTAAATACAGTGGATCTCAACCTTTGGGGTGTGCTGAATAGCAGATCATCTCGAATCCTTGAGCACTCAGTCTAGTGAAGATGTTGTCATTATGTACAATAAACTCCTAGTTTAATTAACTATGTGATGTTAACTATTATTAATAAATTTTAACATTTTCCAAAATACTCAATGTGTGATTCATGGGCATTTTCAAGAGTACAGTCATCTTTTGGTCATGTCAGTACTTCCTGGCCAGGCTGATGAATAACTTAATGAGTGTCTTGATGTTGAGTGTATGTGTTTGGCAGGCATGTGGCCAAGACTTGGCCTGATCCCAGGTATTTCTCTTCCCAGAGACTCAATCCCAATATAACTAGAAGGTGGATTTTCCTGGGCTGCCTTTGAGCCCCTAGATCGCAAGCACCATGGCTAGGCCTGCAGTCCACTGTTTAAACAGCTTGGCTGAGCTGTAGCATAACCCTCCAGGGCTCTGGCTGGTCTTGGTAGGCAGATGTGATTCACATTCAAGACATACAGCCCTTGCGTGACCGTCCAAAAAGCACTTGCCTCTGTCTTCTCCCTACCAAACTCTGCCCTCTCCTTAATAAGCAAAACACAGATCTGAGGAATAAATTCCTCAAAACTCCCTAGTGATATCCATTGACATTGTCATGGCCCTGCTTGACAATAACTGAGAGAGGAAAATGACCAATGCTAAAAGGATAATAGAGATAGCCAGCAGGTGAAGGAAAACTTAAACACGGGGCACTATTTTTTCTGATATTAAATTGGTGAGATTATGGGAGCATTTTCATACATTATTAGTGGAAGTGTAATTGGTACAACCCATTTAGGAGTAGAAATAGGCAATATGTCACAAAAGCAGATTTTTGTATAATTTTCTAGAAATTTGTGCTAAGGACATACACCTGTTAGGGACTAAGATTTAGCTTTAAGGTTATTAACTATTGTATGGCTTACAATAGCTAAAAAGAGATGTAATAGATCTGCTGGCACTGGATCAGGGTCCATTCCAGTTATTGCAAACATCTTAATACGGTGACTTGATTATGCAGGTGGCGGCAATGCTGAGAAAGCAAACAGGACAGAAGCAGCCCGGAGATTAGAAACATCAAGAAAAACAGCTTTGATCCCACTGGCTGGATCAGAGTTCCAAAGCTGGGGCAGGAGGTGGGGTTGAGGGGGCAGGACCCGGGAGCGCAGAGCAGGGTGGGTGATGAAGAGCTATTCTGCCGTTGCTCCCTCCCACCCACTAGTTATCTGCAGGGTTTCCCGTTGGCCCAACCCAGCAGGAAGCTAGGTTGGCACAGGGAGCCTGGGAATGGAGTGTCCTGTGACATACAGGGCAGGGCAGCAGGGATCTGAGCGACTGGCAGGCCCCCTACGCAACCATGATGGTGGCATAGACGAATATTTAATAATAAAGAAAATGTTGATGGTATGTTGCTTCATGCCAAAAGTGTGTTATAGAGCAGTATATTATGATCCTATTTTTGTTAAAAAATGACGTATGACATAGGAGTTGTAATGGGTTTCTCCGAGTGCCTCCTCTGCCTCGCTGAACTGCGCAGAGGCCTCAGTCCCTTTCTCAGCAGCTCCCCGCAGATGACCCACCACTCTGGGGTGTGGCTCCCCCAGCCCAGCTCAGCTATGTGCCAGCCTCAGCCAGGCTGCTGCTCAGCACAGTTTTGGTGCCACCCACCCTCCCTAGGTGACTGCTGCCCCAACCTCACAACCTCAGGGAAGAGCTGCTCTCCCATTTCCCACTGGGGGCTCTCGAGAGGGTATAGACCCTTAATTCTCCACCATAACACCAGACAAGATGTTCAGAAGAGAATTTTCGCAGTGCATAATTTAAAATGGGTTCCTGCACCGTGAGGCCCTCAAAGCCCTGGACTGCCCGTGCTCGTGCTCCTGGGCTTCCCTTGAGCTGCTCCCTGCAGCCCAATTCCCACCTCTTCTTTGGGGTTCCTCGCCATGGGGGAAACCATTCCCTTTCTTGGGGATCAGAAAACAATATCCCCAAAATATGGTGCTTTGACATGCTGAACTAAAGCAGCAGCCTCAAGGGCTCTCTGACCTTCCGCCTAACCCTCAGTCTCTCAACCCTCTGTCTCCCACAGCACAGGATGAGGCTTTTCTCTGATACTCCTTTATGTGCATGAGGACTGGACCCACCAGGGAGAACACAACAGCCTTCCATCCTCTCCCTGAAATCTCATTATTGCAGAAGAGAAGACTGAGGAATGCAACCACCCTTGGACAGACTTTTTCACAAGATAATGTCTGCCTCTCCGGCTTACTCAGATTCCAAAGAGAATCATTGGCAAGTTAATTTCTGTCGGCCACAATACATTCATTCTTCCTAATAATCATTTACTACCACTCAGAAAAGTCACATTTCCCCCATCTCTCCTTGCCCTATGAAGAAGGTTATATAAGCATCTGGACCTCACTGGGTTATTGGGGAATCATTCTGCCACTGCCTGCCCCATGCCATGCACATTAAAACAAAGTCGTATGCCTTTTTCTCCTACTCATCAGCCTTTGGTCAGTTCATTTTCAGCAAACCTTCAGAGAGCAAAGGGGAAAGCTTTCCCTCTTTGCCCCATCACAGATTTGATGCTGTGAGCCAGATAAAGCAAATCTGCTCCACCCTTCTGGAAGCCACAGCCAAGGAAACCCGGGACCTGACAAACTGGCACAAAGGGCAAAAATGTCTTTCTAGTCAGATTCCCGGGTGTCTGTGGAATCCAGTTGAGCAGACAGTAAAAATCACTGTTTGTCTCTTTTTCCTGTCCAATTTCAGATTAATGGGAGAAAAGCATTTGTATGGACTAGCTCTAGTTTGGTGACTCTGGTATTTTTATCATGGGGGCTGCATCATCTGCACCCATTTTAAAAACACCACATTTGTCTATAGTCTGCTAAACCTGGAAAGTTACTTCTGGGACTTTTTAAAAGGATTATTACACCCCATTCACAGCTAGTGAAACTTTCCCTTCTTTAAGCTGTCCTTGGGAGTGAACTAGATCGTGAAAGGTTTGCAGCTTTTTGCTCCCTCTTTGGAGACCTGGCTAAAGCCATAAATGGCTTCTTGGTTTTATTCTCATGTGTGCTTATTTCTGAGTTATTTGAAGATATGCCGCTGGTTTATATTTAGAGCATGATGGCAACTACTCCAACCCCCACCCCACCCCACCCTCACCCCCGTTTATCTTGGTTTCTTTCCTGGCTGGGGGAGCTGAAGCCGTGAGCAAGCGTAACACCCCTCCAAGGCACAGGGGGCAGTGTTGCTCTTGCAGCCTCCAGCACCAATTCCCTCCGCAAAAGGCAGGCTGCTCACAGGCCAGAAAGTTTGTTGCTTGTATACTTAAAATAATTTTTTAAAAAGACCTATATGGTCAGAAGGCAGCTTAATTAAAAGCTGATATTCAGATGGTTTTTTTTTGGATTCTATTTCTCCCAAGGGAATTTCTTAGTTGACTAGACCCCTGTTTTTCAAACCCCTGCTAACTAGAACTTTATTGGCCTTCTGGGAAACTTAAAAACTCTCTAAATTGGCTTCTCCAAGACATGTTCTGCTTACTAAAGTCCAAATGCTTTTCAAGCTCATTTGACTTTAATAAATCTCTGATAAATAAAGTTAGTTTAAAAATTGTTGGTAAAATAAAATAGAAATGTTCTTCAAAATTGTAAACATTAATTTAGACATTTTTGCCTGGGTCTACTAGTTAGACAGATTTATGTTGTCTCTACTGGATGTTTTAAGATCATAAAACTTGCTTGTGTGATAGTTTTGATACTTGTTTGATTTGCCTGTGAGCTAAAGTTGTCAGGGCTGGCTGCTGGACTCCCCTGAAACCTTACACACATCTTGCTGTGAGCTTATGTCTTCGGTTTTGAGTCTCTGAATTCTGGGGTCTGGATAGGTGGCCATGGTGAGGACTGGGGACATTTGTGTCTGCAGCACAGGGCAGAGCCAAGCTCAATGTGGCCCCATCCTTCCTGTTCCAACTCTGCCTCCTAGCCATGCTAGAAGAGGTTGGATCCTCCAGGCATGGTCTTCACAGGTCTGTCCTCTGTCCTGAGCTCTGCACTCACTGTGTAAATCCGGGACTTAGGCAAGCCCTGCCTTTCTGAGCCATGCTGGGTGCCACATGTGTACTTGGAACCCAGGATGACTGTGCAGGAGCGCACTGGGAAGGGTGCCTGTGTCCAGTACCTCAAAGGCCTTGGTTAAAACAAGACTGGCTGATGCAGGGTTAGCCTAGTTTTGCTTTTTCAAAAGAAAAAATAACTTAAATGGTTAGCTTTGTTTTCCATGAACAATTCAAATATAATTGTTAAGAATGAGTAAATTAAGTAAATGTAAATGGGATAAATGTTTATAAATAAACATTCCAAAAGGGCCCTTGGATGTCCAAGAGAGACATATTTGGCTAATTTGGTATGTTAAAATCATACAGGAAGCATTGCCAAATAAGAAATGGTATTTAACTTCCTTTGAGTTATATTCGTATGAATGTGTTATTAATACGTGTTCAAAAATTATGTGAGATTCCAAAAATTCTGATGTCTTGGTATATGTTATCAGTCATAATGATGCCTATTATGTTAAATAGTTGTAGGCCACAGAAAATAACCAAATTTTCTTGTCAATTGCATCTTTAACCATGATGATTTTAAGTCTTGTTGTCCACAGTTAATTGCTTTATTCTGATACATTTTTTTCCTGAAAGCTCTTTGCAAATCCTAAAGTGTTGTATCTTTAAGGAGGTTCATGCAAAATACTGCTATGAGTACTCAAATACAGGTTTTTGAGAACTTTGAGATCATACTATGGGACTGGGTAAAAATTCCAGAACTTTAAGGAAAAAGAACGAACTTACAAAATTGCTGATCTAACATCAAGCAAAACAAGAATTGATTATGTGGGACTGACATTACATGAAGAACTAAAATAATTTTTATGACTTTTTTTGTCTGAAACATTGCTGAATCTTTTTACGTTTTGATTTCTGGAGTTAAGAAAACTTTTTTTCTCTTAAGTTATCTATTGTTTTATAACAATTTGGTAAAGTATACTTTTGTGAACAAAATTGAAACTTTTACCTTTCTATCTGGTTCCTCTAGAATTTGGAAACTGTTCATGAAGCCTATTCATAAAATAAGAATTTTATGGCAATATATTTATTTGCATAAGTTCAATAAGAATCTGTTCTCTTTTCTAACAAGACACAATTAGAGACACTGGTTGTTTTACTAAGACTTTGATGGGAATGTCATTTTTGGGTATGACCAGATAGCTTTAAGGAATGGAGGCTGACTTTATAAAGCCAAAGACTTAGAAAAAGATTGGCTTGGTAACCTGGATACGCGGTTCCTTTACAGGGTTCCTAGCCTTGCAGTAAGTAAAGAATGTTACTTTCTGACAGGCCCAGGGATCTCAAGGTATTTGGGGGACCTTGAGAAGTAAGAAATTCACCTCAATACTACAGGTATTACAGACACAGTCTGATGGTTGAGTTTTTGGCTTGGCTCCTTAGCCTCAAGATGCTTTTTAGAAGTCTAATCTGGCCAGGCATGGCTCATGCCTGTAATCCTAGCACTCTCAGAGGCCCAGGTGGGAAGATTGCTTGAGCTTAAGAGTTCAAGACCAGACTCAGCAAGAGTGAGACCCATCTCTACTAAAAATAGAAAGAAATTAGCTGGGCAACTAAAAAAGATAGAAAACTGAGCCAGGCATGGTGGCGCATGCCTGTAGCCCCAGCTATTTGGGAGGCTGAGGCAGGAGGATCCCTTGAGCCCAGGAGTTGGAGGTTGCTGTGAGCTATGATGACACCACAGCACTCTAGCCCAGGCAACAGAGCAAGACTATCTCAAAAAAAAAAAGTCTAAGAGGAGATTTATTATGAAAAGGTCCAGCAAAGCCAACTTAAAAAGAGACTATGTGGTCAATCGCCATGCTTGTAACAGAGGGAACGACCCTGAAAAAGGGTAAAAATGTTTTACAAGCTGTCCCTTTAAAACCTCCCCCACTCTTTTTGAGGATTAAAACCTGCATTCCTGTTGCAGATCAGTGGTCGGGAGGGGCAGGGGAATGTCGTTTGTTCTTGGTACCACAGCAGATGGCTCAAGGGAACTGTCTGGGTGGAGGTCAGGAGATTGTCTTCACTGGAAATGGGACAGATCAGAACCATCAATTACAGTTAAACAGCAGTAGCATGAAGCTGAAAACCGTCCCTTTAAAAGCTCCGTGTTTCTGCTTATAGTTAGGAAAATGCTAGTTTAAGGCAGGAGTCCACCTTTTACTCACTGGCCGGCAAGTTCATAAACCTCCCTTTCTTTCTCCTCAAACCACTTGTCCTCGTTCTTTAGATGCAGCCTCGGCAGCAAATGCTGAACTTTCAGTAACATTCTCGCTAAACTTATATAAATAATCAGGTCAAAGACTAAACATATTTTGAAAACAAATTAGTCTTATCATGATTATCTTTGGTAGAAGTGGTGTGACTGGAGATAGAAAAATTATCTTTCAGAGGAAAACCTGTAGTACACCCATTATTAGATTTTAGCTCACAGTTTTTGAGCTTTTATTCTTTACCTGCAGTTTGAAGTGGATCTGAATTTCTTCTGGTTTCCTCTAATACCTGGCTCTAAGGGTCTAAACTAACGTTACCAATTTTTTTTCCTGTTTTTCTGGCTTGAAACCACTAAAAATTAGAACTGTCTTTTTCCTAAGGCTTCGGCTAGTCAACTTGGCTTTCCAAAAAAAATTACCTCAACGGCTTATACTTTGTACACACAAACTGCAAACCAGAAAAATCTGTCAGATTGCCACTAATCTTCTCAACTGACTGCCTTCCAGACTCTAATGAAACTAGTTTATAGACTACTCCAGACATTAACATTAACCTTTGTTTTTCTTCTGTTTCCATAGAAATGCCTCTTATTAAAGATCTGTTCTGTAAAGGACTAGCTTTGAGATCCCATCTGCAATACCATCTTCTAGAATAAAACACAACTATTTAATTGGACTGGTCTATTCTCAGGAATGGGAAACTTGTTGAATGGGATCCTTCGCCTCTCAGTGCTAACTTCATTTTTTCCTCCATAGCTACCAACTCAACTTTTAATATATTAATATAAAACTTCTAGGGATATTTAATACAGGGGAATGTTGGGGCTCAGAAAATGATGCCCCAAAATATGGCGCTTTGACACGCTGAACTAAAGAAGCAGCCTCAAGGTCTCTCTGACCTTTCCCTCTATCCCCCAGTCTCTCAACCCTCTGTCTCTCCCAAAGCACAGGATGAGGCTTTTCTCTGATATTCCTTTGTCTTTATAAGGACTGGACCCAAGGAGAACACAATTGTTCTCCATCCCCTCCTTGAAATCTCATTATCTAGAAAAGAAGACTGAAGAATGCAACCACATCTGGATGGATTTTTCACAAGATAATGTCTGCCTCTCAGGCTTATTCAAATTCCAAAAAGAATAATTTACAAGTTAATTTTTGTCTCCAGGGTCCACTCATTCTCCCTAACAATCGCTTACTACTTCTCAAAAAATCACCACATTTCTCCATCTCTCCTTCCCGTATGAAGAAGGTGTAGAAACATCTGGGTCTTGTTGTATTATTGGGTAAATCATTCTCCTGTGACTCCCCATGTTATGCATATTAAAATAAATTTGTATGCCTTTTTTCTCCTGCTAATCTGCCTTTTGTCAGTTCATTTTCAGTAGGGTCATTTCACCTTCAGAGGGTGAAGGAGGAAACTTTCCCTCTTCACCTCTGCACCTTCAGACAAATGGATGGTCTGCAGCCAAGTGGTTGCACCTTGGAAATTGCTTTTCCAGCTTCTGCCAAGACCATTGAGCCTTTTTTCTTTCTTCGTTGTTTTGTTTCCTTTAGTTTGGGCCCCAGGTGCTGAAGGCTAAATTACTCATACTCCTGCTTCTTTCAGGGCATTTTCCAGTCTTTGCACAAACCCTTCTTGCTTTTCTATTTCCTTATTCCCTTTTATCCTCATTGCCCATTCTCCACTTACAATCGGCAACTATGTTATTGTGTTTGACGTGCAACTTATTTTTTATGTGTCTTTATGGAGCATGTATTGTTTTGTGTGCGAGATTTTTTTAATTTACAAAATGTTATTAGTTAAAAGTCTCTTTTTTCCCCTCATTAAGCACCATGCTTTTAAAGACCCATGCATGCTGCTATGTGTACATCTAATACATTACTTCCAGTTGCTGCATAATACCCCATTGTGTGCATGTACTATATGTCCCCATCCATTCTTTCTGTGGTGGACATGTGCATTGACTCAGCTCCAGCTACACAAACACTGCAGTGAGCATCTTTGCACATGTTCCCGTAAGCATCTTTGTAATAATCTCTCTGGGCATCTACCCAGGAGCAGGATAAGCTGGATCACAGAGTGTGCATTTGCTTCATTTGACCCCCAAACTCCCAGATTACTCTCCTTAAAGTCTGCCCCAGCCCCTGATCCCAGCAGGAGCAAATCTCTGCTACCACTCGCATTATCCTGCTTTCTAATTGTTGTTAATCTGCAGAGTGTAAAGTGAGATCTTTCGGTTGTTTTAGTTTATATTTCTCTAATTACTATGGGTTTGAGCATCTCTTCATATGTTTCTTAGTCTTTTGGATGTTCCTTAATTGCCCCTTCATATTTATTTCATTGCTCATTTTTCAACAGGTTTTTCTTTTTTCTTCCCGATTTGCTGGAGTTCCTTGTTTAATCTAGACCTCAGCCCCTTCTTGGCTTTAGATATTGCATGTATCTTCTCCCAACCTGTTAATTTTGTCCATGATGTCCTTTGCTGACCAGAAAGCCTTTCTTTTGGTGTAATTAAAATACTCTAATCTTTTTTGCTTTATGGTTTGTACTTTTGACTTTTCTCACCCTCAGACCACTAACATGGTCTTCTGTTAATTTCATTTATAGGCTTACTTTTTACCTTAACGGATTAATAAAACCCTTAGGGAGTCCATCCTTCTATATAATATTAGGTAAGGCCCAGCTTTACTTTATTTTTTTCATGTTATTAGTGACTTACTATGTCTTTCCTTACTGATCTGGGACGCCTTTTCTGAAATATTCTAGGTTTGCCAGGGTCTGTTTCTGAGTGTTCCTTTCTGTCTCATTGGTCTGTTTTGTTTGTTCTTGGGCCAATAACATACTGTTTCTATTACTAGGGCTTGGTAGTGTGCCTTACTACCTAGTGGGGCTGGTCTTACTTCTTTCTCAAAGCTGACTGTGCTATTCATGGCCCTTTCCTCCTCCATGTAAATTTTAGAATAAGTTTATCTAATCTCTGAAAAAATTAAACTTACATCTTGGTTAGAGTTGCAATGAATTGACCGATTTGGAGGATAGAATTGACCTTTAGCATATTCACAAGAGCATAGAATGGAATGTCTATTTATAAAATCTTTTCCGCCTTATATCAGAGTTTTTTTTTTTTTTTTTTTTTGACGCAGAGTCTTGCTCTGTTGCCCGGGCTAGAATGCCGTGGTGTCAGGTTAGCTCACTGCAACTTCCAACTCCTGGGCTCAAGGAATCCTCCTGCCTCAGCCTCCTGAGTAGCTAGGACTACAGGTGCACACCACCACATCTGGCTAATTTTATCTATTTTTAATAGAGACGAGTCTCGCTCTTGCTTAGACTGATCTCGAACACCTGACCTCAAGCAATCCTCCGGCCTCGGCCTCCCAGAGTGCTAGGATTACAGGTGTCAGCCACCACACTTGGCCTATCGGGCTTTCAAAGTTTTCTCTATTGAAGTTTTGTGAAGTAAGTTAATGCCTGAACAGTTCATAGCTGCTGTGCACGGTCCTTGATTTTATTATATTTTCTGATTGGTTATTGTAGTGTACAGCATGATTTTTCAACCTCAGCATCACTGGACATTTTGGGCTGGATAATTCTTTATTTTGCGGCGGGAGGGAGGTGCTGTTCTGTGCACTGCAGGGTGTTTAGCAGCATCCTGGGCTTATATCCATCAGATGCCAATAGCACCCCAACCCAGCTGTGACAAAATGTCTTCAGATACTAAATATCCCCATGGGATTGACTGCCAAAATACAGCACACCCAGTATTTTATCCCAAATATTGTATGGGACAAACTTATACTAAATATTTTTTTCTTGTTTATCTGATACTTGAATTTTACCAGGCATCCTATATTTTTATTTACTAAATTTATCAACTGTACCTGAAAGGCAAATTCACTCTTGATTGAAAATCACTGGTGTAGAGAAATGTTAGAAATTTTTGTTTGTTGATCTTATTTCCAATAACCTTGTCGAATTTTATTATTAGTTGTAATAGGTTCTTTGTTTTGTTGGTTTTTCTATGTAGATGAGCATATTGTCTATAAATAATGTCAGTTTTATCTCTTCCTTTCCATTCAAATTGTTAAACCTGTTTTTTCAAAATCTTTCCTTACAACATTGGTTAAGATTTCCAATATTAAGTTATACAGTAGCAGAAATAGTGCATTTTTGTCTTCTTTCCCATCTTAAAGGGGATGTGCCTAAATTTTGTTGATGGAAAACCCAAATTCTGCCAAAATATTAGAAGAGGTTTATTCTGAGCTAAATATGTGTGACCATGGCCTGGGGGGCATGTCTCATGGGGTCCTGAGAAAATGCACCTGAGGCATTCGGGTCACAGCTTTGTTTTTACATCCACAGAGACAGGAATCACAGATGAAACTATCCATCAATACACGGAAGGTATACATTGGTTCCGCCCCAAAAGGTGGGATATCTTGAAGTGGGGCTTACAGTCACAGATGGGTTTTAGGCATTCTTTAGTTGGCAATTGGTTGAAAGACTCAAGCTCTGCTAAAGACCTGGAGTCAGTAGAAAGGAATGCTTCAGTTAAGACAAGGGGGTCTGCTATCTCAGGTGATGCTATTCCAGAGTCAGGTTGGAAAGTAAGATCCGTTATACTACATTAATAAAAGCCTCATTTTAATGAGATTTTATGGTTTGTAGAGCATGACTCACCAGGCCTCTTAGAAAGGAATTTGGGCAAGAGAAAAACAATGGTCAGAGTTCAGTCCTGAATTTTCTCCACAACAAAAATGTTTGCTATAGATGTTCGGTTCCAATTTAAGGAATTTCTTTTCCATTCTTAGTGTCTTACCCATACAGGCTGCTATAACAAAATATTATAAACTGGTGACCTATAAACAGCAGAAATTTCTCCCAGCTCTGGAGTCTGGAAAGTCCAAGATCAAGGTGCTGGCAGATTTGGTGCCTGGTGAGGGCCAACTTCCTGTTTCATAGAAGGCATCTTCTCTCTTCATCTTCACCTTCACATGGTGCAAGAAGGAACTATAGTGTTTTCAGCCCCTTACAGGAGCACTCATCCTATTCATAAAGGGCTTTAACTCCTGACCTAATCACCTTCCAAAGAATCTTCCATCCAATACCATCACATTGGAAATTAGGTTTCAATATGTGAATTTGGGGAGACACAAACATTCAGTATATAGCACTTAGTTTGCTAAGATTTTTACTTATAAAGTCTTAAATAGCTGTTGAACTTTATTAATGGTATTTTTGCATCTATTTAATTAAATGCACTTTTTTCCTTGTTTACTCTTCACTGCGATGAATAACATTGATACATTCTCCTATTAATCTTCCTTGTATTGCTGGCATAAACCATATCTGATTTTTAGCACATTGTTAGATTAGTTCAGCTGATATTTTATTTAGTATTTTTGCAGCCTCTTTCATAAGTGAAATGGACTTGTCACTTTTTTCTTTGTATTGATTCAATCCAATTTTGAATCGAGATTACATTAGCTTCATAAAAAATGCTCGGCAGTTTTCTCTCTTTACTGGAATAATTTGTGATGAGATAAAAGATTATTTGTCTGATGAAAGTTGGGTAGAACACATTTGCAAAACTCTCTGGGCATGGGGCTTTTGGGAGAGGAGCTGTGATTACCATTTCAATTTCTTTGATGCTTGTTGGTCTATTCGAGCATTCTATATCTTGGCATTTCATATGTCCCCAGAAATTTATCAATAATGTCTAGGCTTTCAGATTGTTTAGCATACAGTTGTCCATAATACTTTAAAAGCTTTTCTTTTAGAAAACTTCAAACACATACATAAGTATAAATAGATTAACGAGCGCCTATTGCTTCAACAGTTTTCAAATCATGGCCAATCTTGTTTTATCTATAGCCCTACCCACATGTCTTCATAACACCCTGAAGCAATTCTCAGACATTGCATCATGACACCTGCAAATGCTCCAGTAGAAATCTTCCAAAGACAAGGACTCTCTTTTTCAGACTATCTGCCACAATGCAATTACCTCCTCCCTGATAATAAATCTTCAACATCAAGAAACTCCCAATTGGTGTTTAAGTTTCCAATTGTCTCATAAATTTTTTTGGCAAAGTTTGTCATTTGAATCAGAATCCAAACAAAGTCTACACCTTGCACTTGGCTGATCTGTCCTTTAATCTCTCATAACCTCTGTTCCCCTCTAGCTCTCCATTTTTCTCTCCTATGAAGAAATTGGGTTATTTGCCTAGAGAGTCCCATGATTGCAGCTCTAGTTTGACAGGTTCCCCTGTCCTCTGTATTCCTGTAAATTGGTGGTTAAATCTCGACTCCTGATCAGATTTAGGTTGGGTATTTTGACCAGGCTATTTCGAAGAGGTTATTGTTATTACTTATTCTTTCATCTTTATTGCATCTGTAATTGTTTTTCCCCTTTTTGATTGTAGATTTCATCTATTTGCAATTTCATTTTCTCACTCCTTTTTTGATCAGTGTTGCCAGAATTTTATGTGATTAATCTCTTCAAAGAATTAGCTTTCGGTGTTGTCATTTTTTCTGGTTTTTTTTTCTTCCTGTCTCACTTCATTGATTTTTGCCCTTATTTATTTATTTTTCTTTCTTGTTTCTTGGATTTGCTCTGCCGCTCTTGTTCCAACTTCTTGAATTAACAATTTAACTTGTGTTTGAAGTTAAGAATGTCCTTGTATTTACTGCTTTAAGTCCCATACATTTTGAGACATGGACATTTCATTGGCATTCTAAGTACTTAGTAATTTGCTTTATATTTTCTTTTTTTACCTTTAAAAATGTAATTATTCTCTTAATTATTTTCTAGCAATATGTTTTATAAAACATCCCTTTGTTATTTATTCTGATTTTTTTGGCATTATGGTCTGAGAACATGATCTGTTCAATATTGATTCTTTATAATTTATTAATTAGTCCTTTGTGGCCTGTTATATGGGCAATGTTGTAACCCTTTTACATGTACTTGGAAACCGTGTTTTCTCTGGTGTTGGGCATAGAATTAGAGAAAGAGAGAGGGGGAGGACAAGCATAGAGGCAGAGTGACTGTGGGTATATTCCAGAGCATTAACAGAAGTTATCTCTAGGTTTCTTGATGAGGAAATTACAGGTGACCTTTATTTTCTTCTTCTTGGACAGCAGTAGCCTTTACTTATCTATGTTGCCAAACAGTTTTGAAAACAATGTCAGAGATTTCTCATGCCCTGGGTGGTAAGAGCAATGGTGGACAAATGGCCACATGTGCCATAACCCATCCTCTGGTGACTCACCTGCCCTTCTGGGCCTACAGTTCTGCTCTACAAAATGAGGAGATTTAAGCTCCCACTCAAGTTGAACATCTATATTCTGTTATTTATAAGCTCCGTTGGCTACTGGCATGGTTACCTAAAAATCCTGGGATCTTGGGATGTGGTCCGGGCCCTCAGGTGGCAGCATGGCAGGACATCTCACAAACCTGGCCTGGAGGGAGTGCATAATCCAACCCGTGGGGGGCCGGGGCTGCCGGGGCTGCGGCCTTTCTCACTGCATTATCAGGCGATGATGTGGCCTTTTCCTTTCTTTCATTTAGCAATAAACACATTTCTTTGTCCCATCATGTTCTGTTTTCCAGGCTGTAAGCACATTGCCAAGGAAAGCAGACAAGAAACATGCCAATTGGAGCATTGACATAAACAGAAATCAGTATGCCTGGCAGTGCCTGGACTTCAGGCCTGTCGAGGGACAAACGTGTGATCTGTTTTATTAAATGTTTTCCTTTCTTTTTTTTATTTCAGCATATTATGGGGGTACAGATGTTTAGGTTATGTATGTTTCCCTTGCCCCGCCCTGCCCCCCAAGTCCGAGTTTCAAGTGTGTCCATCCCTCGGATGGTGCGCATTGCACTCTTTCGTGTATGCATGTACCCGTCCCCTCCTCCCCCCTCCCCCCTGCCCGACATCCAACAGATGTTATTCTTATATGTGCACTTCTTGTTGATCAGTTAATACCAATTTGATGGTGATAAATGTTTTCCTTCTTAATAAGCAGTAGGAAATGCCAGAACCATCTGCAGCCACCCGCTGACCCTGGGACTGGGGAAGGTGTAGTATTCGGAGCAGAGCGTGTTTCTCTTTTCTGATTGCTCAGTCATGGCAGCAATGTTCCCACCTGGGGGCTCCAGAATCGCCCCAGGGGGCAGCTCCACCTTTTATACAGGCAGAATTCTACTTCTGAAAGGACAAAGTCACCCGTTCCTTGGTGACTCTCTACACATTTCTAAGCCCCAGATACCGCCCTAAGGCCATTTTCCTGTGCTCCACAGAATGAAAATATCGGGAAAACTGTGCATGTGTATTACTCAGTTTACATACATTATGCATGAAGCGAGTATGAAGTTGCAGCACAAACTCTTGGATGCAAGAAATGTCACAGTACTGAAATCCGATTAAATCTAGTTCTGCGTCCACTCTCACCAGGGATGAGGTGTGCGCTGTCAGATATTTCCCAGGATAGAGCCGGAGTCCCTGGGGGACGACACAGGCCGCAGCCCCCTGAGAAAGGGGCTCCAGTCTTCAACCTGTTGTGGCTCCTTGATTTCCGGGCCCAGGTGGAGAGCTCGGGGCGCCTGCCAGCCTGCCGCGGCGCTCCCTGCGCTGGTACCCACCCCGACGCTCACCGGACACCCGCCCAGACCCTGCTGAGAGATGGCGCCCCTGGAGGCGGCCCTGGGCACTGCATCCGAAAACTGCCCATCACTTTGATTATCGGCAGCTCCGCCTCAGGCTCTCCCTCGTGTGGCCACATGTGGGAACTGGCACCTCTGCCGGAGGAATCCCAGCGTTTGCGTCCTGATTATCCGCGGTCCTGAAACTGAAGTCTGGACTTCTGATTCAGTTGGAAGATAGGGGGCTGCTCCTGCCTTACACGCTGGCTGGATCTTTTCCATTTAGATTACTCCAAAGAAGCAGGTTTATGTCATGTGTGTTTTCTCTGTTTCCTAAGGTACAGACAATATTTCAAGGGAGAAGGGGAGAGGAGGAGGAGAAAGGGGAAGAGGGAGAGGCAAAGTTGCTAAGAAGCCTTGTCCACTCCAGAGAATGGGTGTGGCAGAAGCAGGGGCGAGGTCGGTGAGGTGCAGGGAGAACAGGCAGAGGGCTTCACCTGGAGAGTATGTTCAGGGCACTACCACACCCACCGGACTCCTCCGTCACCCCCAGTGCCGCTGTGTCCCCATCCTGCATAGATTCCCCTCGAAAGCTCCAGTCTAGTGCTGGAGACAGCTGTCTTAAAGAGATGGTCCGACTTCCCAAAGCAACTGGTCCACACTGGGAAGTTTAGAAGAAACACCACAGTTGTTCATGTTTATTGTAAACCAATAATTGAAATTCTCTACCTGAATGCTGTGGTGAGGGCAGAGCTCAGGCTGGCTGTGGGCTCTGAAATACACACCTGGACACCCCGGGGCTCTGGCTGGGATGCCTCCAAGGGCCTCACTAAGCTTCGTTTGGCATCTTGCCTAACACAGAGACTTCCGGGTTCCCTGGTGTTTATGGAAGCCCATGACTGCTTTTTTCTCTCCCTCACATTGTTTCTTCATCTTTATGTCATTGTCCCTTCCAGCTCTCCGCAATAATATTCTTGCTTGTGGTTCAATGCTGAATCATGACTGGTCTGTAAATTGGATGAGACATCCCTTGTAGAAGACTAGGAAGGGGCATTTTAATGAAAGAGCCTGGGTCAGGGCAGAGCTCTATAGTATTTCCCATTGGCAACACCTCCCCAGGTGGAGTGGGGGCAGGAATCAACATCACCTTCCCCCAAAGGCTAAATGACAAAATCCACTGTTGCTGGGAAGAGGCAGCCCCAAACAGGTGGAGTCCAGTCCTCTGTCCATTAGGTCCGGTATCTGCCCTGCTTAGGGTGAATGGGAAGTTCACTTTATATGACACCTGATTTCATCAGTCAGTGCTGCAAACTTCTCCTTCCTGGAGGCCTTCCATTTCGCACGGCCCCAGCATCCTCAGATCACTCTGTATTTTCTTTCCTTGATCTAATCTTTCACTCCTCTCTTCATCTCGACCCCTCCCTCTGTCCCCCCTGGAACTCCATTATCGACAAATTACCCTAGCTGTGCAACCTTCTCTCCAGATGTACCCCCCTCTTCCTTGCCTTAATGCATTCAGTCATTCAACAAACTTTAGTTGAACAATTACTAGGACCACTATTTTAGATGTTTAGCAGTGGCCGGGTGTGGTGGGTCACGCCTGTAATCCTAGCACTCTGGGAGGCTGAGGCAGGTGGATCGTTTGAGTTCAGGAGTTCAAGACCAGTCTGGGCAAGAGCAAGACCTCATCTCTACTAAAAAATAGAAAGAAATTATCTGGACAACAAAAAATATATATGAAAAATTAGCAGGGCATGGTGGCACATTCCTGTAATCCCAGCTACTTGGGAGGCTGAGGCAGAAGGATTGCTTGAGCCCAGGAGTTTGAGGTTGCTGTGAGCTAGGCTGATGCCACGGCATTTTAGTCCAGGCAACAGAGAGAGACTCTGTCTCAAAAAAAAAAAAAAAAAAAAAAATAGATGTTTAGCAGTGAACAAAATAGATAACCCCCTGCCTTGAGTACTAGCAGTGAGAGAATGTCCACCTAGTGCACATTATGTCACACATGGTTAGTATTATAAAGAACAAAAGAGCAGGGTAAAAGCAGAGAATGATGGTGTAGGTGGTATGGCTATTCTATACAGTGAAGGAAGGCCTTTCTGATAAAGTGAAAATGGAGCAGAAACCTTAGGAGATTGGGGGAATAGCCATGTGGCTGTGTGGGGGAGAGCTTTCCAGGCAGAGGCAAGAGCAAGGGCTGTTGAGGAGCAGAGAGCATGAGCACAGCTGGGCAGAGTGAATGCCCAGGGCGTGGAGGTGGGGCAGGAAGGCTGCTGGAAGCTGGGTGGTGCAAGTCCTTGCAAACTGTGGGCAGCCTTTTGGATTTTGTTCCAAATGAAAAAAGAAGCCACTGGAAATGATTTTGACCAAAAGAGTGCCAAGCTCTGAGTTGTGTTTTTATTTTTATTTATTTATTTATTTATTTTTAATTTATTTTTGTTTCAGAATATTACGGGGGTACAAATGCTTTGGTTACATATATTGCCTTTGCACCACTTGAGTCAGAGCTACAAGCATTCCCATCCCCCAGACACACGCACCACACCCATTAGGTGTGAATTTACCCGTCTCTTCCTCCCCATTCCCACCTGCCTGACACCCAATGAATGTTACTTCTATATGTGCACGTAAGTGTTGATCAATTAGTACCAATTTAATGGTGAGTATATGTGGTGCTTGTTTTTCCATTCTTGTGATACTTCACTTAGAAGAATGGGCTCTAGCACCATCCAGGATAGTACAAGGGGTGCTATCATTTTTCATCCTTTTTCATGGCTGAGTAGTACTCCATGGTATACATATACCACATTTTATTAATCCACTCATGTATTGATGGGCACTTGGGTTGTTTTCACATCTTTGCAATTGTGAATTGTGCTGTTATGAACATCCAAGTGCAGATGTCTTTTTAATAAAATGTCTTTTTTTCCTTTGGGTAAATACCCAGTAGTGGAATTGCTGGATCAAATGGTAGTTCTACTTTGAATTCTTTGAGGTGTCTCCAAATTAATTTCCATAGAAATTACACTGCTTACAGTGTAATTTCCCACCAGCAGTGTAAGAGTGTTCCCATCTCTCCGCATCTATGCCATGAGTTATGTTTTTAAAAAGAAGCTGCTGTGTAGACAACAGGCAGACACGGAAAAACCCGCTATGAGGCTATTGCGATAAACTCGATGAGAGTGGATGGAGCAGAGAGGTGGCCATGTCAGCGGTAGGAAGCGGCCAGAGTCTGCAAGTGTTCTGAGGATGAAGTCAACAGATTGCTGGTAGAATGGACATGGCGAGTGAAGGACAGAGAGACTGGAGGCTGACTCCAAGGCCTTTGGCCTGAGTAACTGGGAGAATGGAGTTGCCATCCACAGACATGGGAGAACGGAGGGAGGAGCAGGCTCTGAGGAGAAAATCAGGTTTATTTTGAAATTCAGGAGTATCAGTCACCCTAGCACTCAGACTGTGGTCTTGAAATACCGTTTCCTGGGTTGGCTGATCCCAGGTCAGAGACAGGAAATGGACCAGATGATGCTGGACCATCTTGAAATACCAGACTTCAGGGAAACCATCAGAGTTTAGGGTCATGTCAAAAGGACCAAACAGCCAACTAGAAGGGGCTCCCACCTTCTATAAATGGGATAATGTGAGCATCAGCGTCAGTAAGGGTAAAACTGCATTGGATCGAAACATCATCAGATGTATTTAAGGCCATGAATTTGTCATGATAGTAAAATTTGTCTCTGAATTGGTCCCTTTTGGAGAATGATAAGGAACCAACTCACTATTTTGAAAACTGAGTAATAATAGAGGGAAAGAACAAGCATTTATTCTGTCTCTCCTACACAAACCATACCTCAGGGTAACCAAATAGTGGATGAGGGAACATTTCTCTTTGTAGAAGTATTCTGGCTAATGAATGGAGAAGAATGATAGTTTTTGAACATCACCATTTGGCAATCCTAATGAGGAAAGCGGCCCAGTCAATAAGTATGACTGTTCTGTATATGACAAAAAGAGAGAAAAGCAGACCATATGTGCCTGGAAGTCCACACCAACACCTCTGGAATTCAAATACCAATTTGCAGACAGTATCAAAGAGGGTGGCACATGTTAGACTATGCCCTGGGGCACATTCAGCAAAATCCAAGGTGAGGAAAACGCTATAGGACCTTGTTTAAACAAATAAATTGAAAAGAAAAGAAAGGAGGAAGGGAGAAAAGATGCAAGGAAGGAGGAAAAGAAGGAAAGGAGGAAGGGAGGGAGGGAGGGAGGAAGGAAAGGGAGGAGAAA